>VXBU01004724.1:316477-333450 GCA_013400315.1 Bombycilla garrulus | reverse complement strand
GGGCGAGCCATTTGTGAACTCTGTGGCCACAAGAGGACTGGTATTCTTGTGGGGGATCCATGGCAAAGCAAGAGGGACTTCTGCTCTTCCTGTTGGATTGGGGAAATGATTGTTAGAGGGGTGGATTGACTAAAAATCCTAGGTTTTGTCTTCTCATGTTGTCAGTGGGAGAGTGAACAGTCGGTGGGGGGAGGATGGATGTTTTTTTCTCTTTCTTTTTAGTGTTAATTAATAAAATTTCTTCTCTATGCTTTAAGTTTGGGTGATTGTGCTCCTTTTTTCGTCCTATCTCACAGCAGAAATTGAGAAAAATATATTTTCATGGGTGCACTGGCCCTTGGCCAGTGTCAAACCATGACATTCTTGGTTGTCTGACTGGGAATTGAAATTTGGTAAATAAACCCATGACACTAAGTTCACATTATCACCAAACTTTCTGTAATTGCTGTACTGACTTTTCTTGTGAATGTAGGAAATGACCATTTGCTTGTTCTCATAAAACAGCATGGTTGTACCACTGTCAGTTGTTATGGCCTCTCTCTTCTTTAAGGAAACCTTACCTCCTGTGCTGTCACCTTCGTTTAAATGGCTGAGAGTCATTATGAAGACCAACTCCATTGCCAGCTTCTGAGATGTGGTGGGTTAGGAATGGTGTTCCCCAATTTAATGTTCCCATGGATACATCCCAGACCATGTGCTGCTTTCTCATTTTCCCCCCGCTGCCCCTGTGGTGAAATGGAGAGAACTGAAGGCATGAAAAGCTAAAGATCACAGGTTGAGATAAGAACAATTTACTAGAGACAGCAATGGGATAAAATTAACAGTAACAGCAAGACACTAATAACAGTGATAGTATACAAGATACATGTGGTTTCTCACCACACAATTTAGTGTTCCTGCTGAAACACCCCAGACCACAAACTGCTCACTCACTTCCTCCTGGTTCTCTCTGCAACGGATGAGAGGAGAACTGGAGGCACAAAAGGTTGAGATAAGAACAATTTACTAGAAAAAGCAAAGAAATAGGAAAAACAGTAACAACAAAACTAATAGATTGTGCAGATCAGTTCACAATTAACATGTGACTGCTCACCATGTGGAATCCAGGGTGATGTGGCCACGTACCACCGAAGAAACGCCACCATCCTATGTCTATGGCATGAGGTGGCATCAAATAATTGCCTTTCCTAGCTGCTGCAAAAATTAATCCTGAGACAAGCAGGATAAATGAAATACCACTGCATGTCCAGTTGAGGTGTCAAGCAAAGGGCAGAGCTGGCCTTGATTACAAAAACTGCATGTATTTATTTCCGCAGCTAGGAAGCAGTGGGATTTGACAGAAAAATAAACACAGCCCTGGCCTGTTTGAAAGAGAAAAACCTCACAAACTCATATGCCTGATGTTTTCAGGTCTTTGTAGCTTTCAGCATGAAGTCTGCATCCCTTTAATTGAAAGGTGTCTGGTTCGAGCTGGCTCAGTGAGCTCAGCACAGCTGGGCTGACTCCACAGCTACACGTGTTGTTGTATGACAAGGCAGGGGATTTTTCAAAACACATGGATTAATGAGCATTGTGTCTTCTGCACATTGGCTCCAAATCCTATAGCGACTTCCACTGAGAGAGATGGTGAACTGCACAGCACAGGTGATGGCACATTTTATTTACTATGCCACTTATTTATTGTCTTCAGCATCGGTGCTGTGTGCTGCGTATCTTCAGTCTGAGGATGTGGCAATGCCCTGCTGAAGCCTCTTGCAGGGAGAGGTAGCAATTTCTTGGCTGTGAGTGATGGGTGCTGGGGCTCTGGGGAGTCTGGGTGATGGAGTGGGGGGATGCTGGAACACCACAGCTATTTATTTTTTCAAGTGGCATTTGCTGCAGTTTCTATTATTTGTATTTTCTAGTTACTGTTCAGCTGTCAGGTAGCTCTGAGACAAAGCTTGGGGCTGCCTTCATTGAGTGCAGGGATCCTGGGCTCACCCTGGAAGTTAGTGGGAAAGGTAGGGCTGCCAGCGAGCACTTTGACACAGAGGCAGCTGCAGAGTTACTTGTCACAGGTGTAATGATAAGGACAGGGCGTACCATTGCCTCCCGTCATATATTGTTGAGTGCAACAAGAGTCATTAGGCAAATCTACTAATATTGCAATCCTTCAGGCTGCACGCACACAAGCTTATAGTTACAGGTTATAACTTAACATTAGAACAAGAAGCCATTAAACAAAAATAGACCCAAAGCATCAGAAAAAGAAAAAGGGACATTTTGTAAACATAACACGCAGTTTGTAAACAGAAAAACAGTTTGTAAACAAATAGAGTCCTTATATGAGCTTTCATTTCAGCAGTCACAGGTTTCCACAGGGTAGGTGAATGAATTGTTTCTGTCATTGTTGTACAACTGGTTCTACTCTGTCTGTTGAGGAGCTATGCGGGGGATGCTGCCTGTGATCTTGGGCAGGACATAGGGCAGGCTGGACACATCTGGCAGGTACCCAGTGAGTTCCAGTGTCTGTGGAAACACACGCATATCCCAGTCCCTAGGTAATAAGATTTCACAGACCTTCCCAGCTGTTGGTGATAAGGTCTCATGCAGTTACCTTGGGTGTAGGTGAAGGAGACAGGTATCACAGTAGGAGATGGCATACCAGGTTGCAAGGCACCCATGCTCTCCATAGCAGAATAAATTTTTCTCAGGTCCTGGAGTAATCTCCATTTCCCAGATTTCTTTTTCATGACAAATACTGGGTTGTTCCAAGGGCTCATAGATGGCTCTTTGTGCCCTTGAACAGTTGTTCCTGTACCAGAGTTTTGAGGGCATGTAACGTTTTTCTTCCTTGAGGGGCCACTGTGGTATAAAGCTAGTGTGGGATGCTTTATGCCCTCTAACACAGTGGCCCCTGTTAAAAATCCGTCCCCACCTGGACTCTCCAGGTAGATAAAACATCCATCCCCCATAGGTTCAGTGGTGCAATAGTAATCTATGGCCCGACTGTAGCTACTTGGCCTTCAGAATTTCTGATGAACACAGGATTGCTGCTCAAGCAGCTCTGTGTGGTCCCTCTGATGCCAGCAACCGCAGATTCTGCAGGTGTAGTAGGCCACGATGAAGGCCATCTATTGGTGGATATGATGGTGACAGCTAAGCTTCAGCTGGCATTTGGCAGCCCCTCCAGCACTCAGAAACACGCTGTGGCCCAACCTTGTTTACAATTTCAATGTTTAAAATCTCAGACAAGTGCAGTGAGAGCCCTCTCTTTTTGTTGCTAGGTGAATAAATGAGTTTCTGCTGGGTGGTAGTTCAGCCTTGTTTGCAAGTGACCCTTGGTGATCTCCCTGCCACCAATTTGCAGTCCGCATCTCCGCTCTCTCAGGTGCAGCCCTGTATCCACACAAATTCAGGTTTCCTGCACTAGATGTCTCTGTCTTTGCAGAGAATTTAATAAGTTGACAGAACAAATTATTAAACTGGAGGTGAAGGGAGAAGAAAATTATTTGGAGGGGGTGTGTAAGGGTCTGAAAATCATATTTTCAATGATGTCAAAAATAAGGTTTCTCTCTAAAGTTCGCAAGAGGAATTCAATGCTGCCTGAGAAAATGAGGGCCCTGAGAGCCTTTTCCAAGGAAGACACAGGGGTCTAGTGGCCATCTCTTTCTCTTTGCCTCTGCAAGGTGCACGTAGTGGGATTGACACTGTTTTTATTTCTTCTCTTGGGGAACAGACCAAAAGCAAGAATAAATAAGAAAAAAGTCCACTGATTGACATGAAGGAACAATTTTCACCTAGTTTCTGGAGTTTCTTACAAAAAAAATCTCTGGGTTGAGGAGAGTTTTAATTAACCCTTTAATTAAGCAGCCAGGATGAATAGACTACAAAGCAATTAAGTGTAGTATTTGCTGGCTACATTAACCTTTGTGTTTGTGTTGTCTTTGATGGAAAGAAGAAAAATTTCATGTGTGGCATCATGTCATTCCTCATTGTCCTTTTGCTCCAGTTTTTTAATCAATTCAAAGCATGCTTCAGCCAGCTAGTTATAGCACGTATGAATAGTGCTTTAGGCACCGTTGATAACAGGACAAATCTGGCTTTTGCTACTTTTTATTTACATTCTGTTGTGATTTTAGCTTCACAGATGTCCTTGAAAATAGAGAATTTGCTTCCTTAAAGATTTCCCTTTGGAAGAGATCATGGACAGACGGTCTTTGCTATACTGGGAATATTGTTTCCTTTGGGTTTGGCAGATAATGGAGCATACAAACACACTGCCATGCCAGATCTGCATGGCCTCATCAGGTCTCACCAGCGTATTGCATCTCTCCTTGCCTGATGGTGGACAATTTCTGCCTCTCTCACTGTGTCATCAACCCTGAGTGCAGAGCAGAAAGCATTTGTGGTGTGTCGCTTCTTATTTTCCTGTGACTTGTCTAATATACACAGAAGAGGGTGAGCAGATCTCATGGAGCACCCTTTGATGTCCTGACAGTTGCATACTGCGAAGTTTGGAAACAGTCAACACTGCTACCCAAATGCAAACCTACCAAGCAGTCCTATCCATTCAGTATTGCCTTGGATGGGACTTTTGATCTTGGATTGCATCCTTGGGCATATTTGGTGTAATTGATTCTTTCAGCAATTCTGCTTCTCCCATGGTGGAATGATCATAGAACCACGGCATTGTTTGGCTTGGAAGGAACATTAAAGATCATCCAGTTCCAACACCTTCTACTAGACCAGGTTGCTCAAAGCACCATCCAACCTGGGGTGGGGGACAGGTACCAAAACCCTCAGTGTGACACTGGCAGACTTAGCAAAGAGGTGTGCTGTCCTTTATATTTTTATTAGGGTGCAAGGAAAATCCTTTGTCTAATGCAAAGTTTGTGTCTGTTTCTAAGCTGCACATAGGGACACAAAGCACTCACATTGTGTTTTACTACAATTTGTCCCTCTTCTCATAGCAGCTACTTAGTACAGTTTTCCTATTCCACTTCCATTGGCATGACAGAACCATGAGGGGGACTTTCTACAACAGTGCAATGAGCAATGTGACCTTGGAACTCGCCTCTGCTTTCCTCTTAAATCTTGGTAGGGGCACAGCAGAGCCACAGACACCATCTGTGGGCTGGGACGATGTGCTCCATGTGAAGAGGGAGCTGAAAGGTGCTGTAGCGCAGAGTTTGATGCCCTGTCTTTCCATAACAGTGCTCTCTTGCACAGGAAATAGAGACCAAGGGTACAGGAAACCATGTGATTGCTTGAAATCCTCCTCACCATGGTCTCTAGGGCTCTACTAAACCAAAAGAGAAATGGAAAGATCAGCTCCATGTCAGCTAAATATGAGTTAGTTATGAATGGTGTCTGGAAAGACCTGGAGTGAAAATAATGCATAGGGAAGGAAGGTGGCTGCAGATGCAACCAAAAAACAGCAACTGGTTTTGTTTATAACGCATTCAAGGGAAATGGAACAATAATAATTTTATTTGGAATTTATAATCAAAGGGAAAGTGACCATTTTGATTGGAGATGGAAAATTATGTTGACTTTTTCTTGATTATCTTTTTTCTGGGCCTGCATAGGAAATCTTTTCCCCTGCTGGTGAAGCAAAGAAAAGTGTAAGAAAAGGAGAGGGAAAGAAAAATGCTGCTTTTGTTTCCACTTTACATTCTGCTGTCAACAGTAGCAAACAATGCTGTTGCTTTTCAGAGATGTTTTTTCACATATGGGAGGCCTCCCTGGGGAAGCACTGTGAGGCAGAGGCTCCGGCAGCTGCAAATCTGGATGATTTCCTCGTTTTTCCACAATTGTTCAGTTCTATCTGGCTCCAATCTAAAAAAGCCTTAAAAAAAGCATGGTTGCTTTTTCAGCCTCCTTATCTGTGAAATGGGATAATCCTTATTTGTTTTGTAGAAGGTATAGGAAGGTTGAGGATGGTTCTCTTTTTGACATATCCCAAAAAAACCTATTATCTCAAAGCTTTGTACTTGTTTGGTTTGGAGAAGGAAGGATGGAAGGTGTGGGCATCAAGGGGAATGCAAAATGTTGGATCTGGGTGAGGATCTTTTCTGAGCTGGCTCCCATAGATGTGTCTGCCTCTGCTTTATGCGTCTTTCATAGATATGGCAATCCAGTGAATGAAAAAAAAAGGAGGGAAAACCCCAACCCCAAATCTTGACCATTTAAGGTAAATATATTTTATTTATTGCACATCCACAGACTCATCTGGACTAATGTAGCCACAATGTGAGGAAATGTTGAACTTCCCAGTCCCTCTAAGGCAGGATTAATGTTAGAAGCCTTAATTTTTTTCAGAGGTGCATGCCCCTTGTCCACCAAACTCCCTGGCAGCAGATTGCCTGGAAGGTGAGGAGATGCAAGTATCATCATTTTATGCAACACTTCCAATAGTGCTGATCCTCTGAAATCGTGGAAGTAACATTTTCTCCCAGTCTATATCTGTGAGTAAGGATGGCCCAGCATGGGTGTCACCCCCTTCCTTCATGTATGGAAGACTGATTAAAAATGTTTTTATCTTTTTCCCTTGTCACTGAACTTTCAGGAGCTGTCACCATCTGTGTTAGGCTAGTAGAGCATTCAACAAATAAGCCTGAGTCCTTGCAAACCACTGGAGGCTGAGTTGCACAGAAGAAGGAAAAAGGATATTTCTTTTGTTGTGAAAGTACATAAGCAGAAAATTACTGAACCTGGGGGCTGCAGGAGAAGTGCTAAGCACAGGCATAGAGAGTAGAACTAGTAATAACACAGGGTTCCTTTAACCACCTGTTGTGCTTGCCACATCAAAATCCAGTATTTGAGCATGATATGTTGTCTAGGAAGTGGTTGAGGGGAGTGGGGGGTTCCTGGGCTGTGCTGAGCAGTACCTGGACATGGCTAATCAACAAGCAGGGAGTGTGAAGGAGATAAAGACAAGCCAAATTTCTCCCAGTATGTTCACTTTGCAGTCTGCAGCCTTTTAAACTGCTGCAGTTGGATTTTTTTGAATGCTGCAGCATGCCTGAGTAGAGCTGGTCATCATACACTACATTTATGAAACCAGGAAGGTTTGCTTTGGTCTCTAACATCTGGAGGACTCAGGAAACCATTTAGGGCTTGCTCCTTTCCAGGAGCAAGGACAAGCCTTTTGTAACTGCTTCCCCCACCTGGACTGCCCTCTAACATCAACTCACTGAATTTTTAGCATGTCCTTCATGGAAGCAGCTATCAGTTTTGCAAATCTCCCCAGCTCCCTGTGTTTCTCTGTTTCCTTATCTTGTTTACAAAACTGTGTTATGTGAGGCAAAACTCATTTGTTGGTTGGGAAGAGACACTGTACTCAATGGGATATTTACTGTGTATCTGAGATGTAATCTATTCTCTGCAGTAATGCAGGCTCCAAAATGAATGGGTATTTATTTATAATAATATAGCAGACAGTCCATATGGAGGTGTCATCTTGTTTGTAATCAATCCTGGCGCAATGCTCTGGTTGCAGCAAAGCAATGCTTTGCATTAAGTGATGAATTGGCTTAGTCTTTTTATTCTGACTGCCATTTTTCTTTGCTGAAGATGTATTGCCTCCATTATGCAACCCTTGTAGGTGAGCATATCAAATATCCATGGGTGCTTAAAAGGGAGTGTACATAGAGATCGTGCACAGTTCCATGTAGGAAGGGAAGGGAGCCGTGCTGCTGATTGCAGGGAGACGCGTTCCCTGTTGCAGTGAACAGGGAATAGGTGACTCGTTGCAGTGCGAGCCACTCTTGTGGTGAGGTAAGTAACGATTTATTCCCCTAAAGTGTGTCATTATTGCACTAACATTATATTTCTGGATTGATTTCAACTCGGAATCTGATGGCAAGGTGGATATTTTACTGCTGGAGAAATAGACCATACATGACATCAAACAAGCTAGATATATCTTAAAAGAGACATGCTTGGTATGCTGAGGGAAACAACAACAAAACCTCTAGAGGTCTGTATTTGGATGCTGTGGAGATTCAATTGATATGTCTGTGTTGTCAATTTATGGCTGTTACCATCAAATGGGAAAATCTGCCCAATAGCTCATGAGTGAATCACCAGAAAAATAAAAACTTGCTTTATGGAAGATACTGTATAAAATGGAGCCATGTAGTAATATTTGAAGGCTGTCTGGGCTCGGACCTGGATATTTTACAATGCAATCTTGCCCAGAGAAGGAGGGCTCTGAATGCCAGCAGGGCGGTGGAATGGGGAGAGGAAGTGGAGCTGGCAGGTGCTTTTGTTCCTGTGCCCTTCCCTCCAATGCTTGTCCAAAACCCAGGACACCATCTGTATCTTGTCAGGGATTTTGCCCAGATCACTTGTCCACTGTCCCTGTGCCTTTATGATGCCCTTTAATGTGTGATGGGTTAGATTTGTTTGTGTGTGCCTTGGCTTGTCCTGCACATAAATAGGTTTGAGGGCCAAGAGACACTTGAGAGGAAGAGAAAACAGTCCATCTTTCATGTATCTCTTGTGATACATGAGAAAAGCTTGCAAATGGCCTTCTGTCTTTGTAAAATCAGAAACACCACGAGTGTGAAGGCTGCTATTTGCTGTATTTCCCTTGCGGCAAGAGAAATGTTTCATTTCTCAAAGAAGCAGCTAATGTGTGCAGAGACAGCTCTTGTCCTTGTCTTTGGGGTTTAGGGGAGGGCTGAGAAAAAACACACAAAACACCCAACATATGCTTCATGGTCCTAGTAACACTGACTAGATATTCACTAGGAGTAGCTCAGATCCTTCCCCTCTGCCACTTTTCCATAAAGCCTTCTTTCCATAAAGCCTTTGAAAGCAAACCAGTGGGAGATCCCAAGTCAGAGCTACAATTTAATAGGAAAATCAAAATAAAATGCAGCAGTACAAAACCACTGACAGAGTCAGGATACAACCTGACATGCTGTCAGTCAGGGCGTTGGTACCAGTCCGATTAAATGGTGGGTGCAGTCCTTCTGGAGAGACAGATGTGGTTCTGTTGAAGCGGTGGTCCAGTGGTGGTGTAGATGGGTCTGGTGCTCCTCTGGGAATCCAGTGGAAAAAATCTGCTTGTGGTGTTCCAATTCTCAGATTATATCTAGGTAGGAATGCTTGGCTCCTCCCCCTGAGTGAAGCATCTCACAATGGGATGGTGTAATTTTATCAGTCATGCAGTGAGACTCAGTGGCCCATGAGCAGATGATATCCCCTGGAGGGAGGATGGGTCATGGAAGAGATAAAGATCACTGCCCTGCCTGTTTTTAACAGATGGTAGTAGAATAGTTACTTCTGGTTTCATCTTGCATTGCGATCTAAGACACCTTCTAAGAGAAACAGGTTATGTAAAAACACAATGAAAAGCTGGGGAGAAATTGGCAGGTTTGAAAGAGGCTCGAGGACATCCCTGGCACCCTTCTATGCAGCACAAAGGAGAACAACTGGAAAATTGCTTTTTCTTCGTAGGCTGCCTTTGCAGACCAGTAGAGTTGGAAAAATCACTTAACTCTCACAGGCTGCACTGTTGTACTACTGCCCTCCTTCCTGCCACCACTTGTGTGATGTCTGGTCTCTTCTCTGGACATTGCAGCCCATCGTGGTTGCACACCTGTACCAGTGGAGGAGGCAGGTGTTGATGCTGGCTTTTCCCATTATCCCTTCTCCAGCTGTGGAAACGAGCTGCTGTGCTAACATGAGAAAAGGCCTCAAAATGTGTTACTCTTCTGAAGTGGGAGTTCCCATTGGGACTTGAGCTCCTGCTTCCCTGGGTTTGGGATGAAACACAGGCTGGTGTGTATCTGATGAGTGCAGGACAGAGTGTGCTGCAGACATCCTCCGTATTCTCAGCTTACTCCTTAGACAGAGCCACCCATGACTTCAGCCTGGGAGGAGGCTTTGCAGCCCCTCGGGCAGTGCAGGTGTAGTGGCACAGAGCTTGGTGGGGCCTTAACCCCTGGAGGGCTTGCCTATTTCTTAGGCATGTTGCAGTGACATGCCCAGCCTGCTGGGTGCTTGTCTTCTTTGCCTGGGGCTGACTTAACTGGCAGCGTCCTGAGCATCTGGCATTCTTGACAAGGGCACATTTTTCTTCTGCTATTGATGATTCCCGGAGGGAAAACAGTGGGAAAACAGTGGGAAATCATTATATAGGGAAACTGCTGATGCTTAGGGTCCAAGAGCTTGATGTAACGTCAAACAATCTGCCATGAGTGTCACTTTCAACTTCTACTGACAGTCACTTTCCAAACTCTCACTCTGGAGCATTCTCTAGCTGTTTGCTGTAAATCATTTGATCATTTCCAGAGCTTTCACTGTAATGCTCTGTTTTATAGAGTCACCTCAAGATAGGTTATTAATTTGCTCCCAAAACCAGTATAGCTGGCTCTTTTACACACAGTCTTGACCTAAAGCTCTTGTTATGGCCAAATTATTCACTCTAAAATTCAGTCTTTTGAAGAGAGGGAGCTTTCACTTGTATGGCCATTTCTCATTCTGGAAAGGGAAAATTGAGGTTTGGTGTGGATTTTTGAGGTTCATTATCACCTACAGAGCATCTCCTTGGTGTCTGCGGAAGTTGTGTGGATCCTGGCTGACACTGCTGTCGGACATCTCTTGGGTCTGATTTCAGCTTGGTTACTTACCTGGGAGGTGGCATAAGAGAAATTGCTCTTTGCCTCAATTTTGCTATTTATTTCTTAAATAATAAACAAATATTTAATAAAATAAATTAGAAATAAATTAGAAATAAATGTTGCTTCCATTGACTCGTACTATGAGAATGCCATACTTTGTGAGACATGCGGAGGCATCATTGCCAGGAGTTTACAAAGTCACAGGTCTTTAAGGGAAAACCCTCTGTTGTGAAGAGATAACATGGAGAACTTGAAAATTATTCCTGTCTCTTGCTCACTGGCTGGGGTAGCAGTTCTACTTTTTCTGAGATGAACTTTGCTTTAATGTGTCTTAATGTCTCTGTACCACATATACGCCATGAATGAGCTCAGTCTTGGGCTCATCCTTGCAATGCTTTTTATTTTGGTCTGGAAACTATCTTTCTGCACATTGTTGGCATTTTGCTTCTATCTCTCTCTGAGCCCTGAGTACTAGCTGTTTGATGGGACATCTTCTCTCTACATGAAATAACTGGAGTTAAGTTCTTTCTGTCGCCTCTTTGAACCCTTTTGATACTGAAAAGGATTAAGGTCTGATGCCTGATTTTCCTTTGTGTCTAATTCCCTCAATCTATTAAAACTTCTTAATTTTATCCCAATCTTGTTTATATTCTTTGCTGTCCTCTTTGATTGGTACAGTTGCTTGCAAGCTTAACTTCCCTGTAGTATGTTTTCCAGCTCTGTCACTCAGCTGCCCTGCTTCCTTTACTAGCAATTTTACAGAGTCAGCAAAATCATCCCAATTCACAGCTTTTACTCAGTTAATCCTGTCTAAATCTGAGACTGGGCAGGTTTTGACAAGGAATTAAACATGTGAAAACCTCTGCAGTTCAATACCATGAGTGCAGTGACCTTGCAAAGTTTTATTTGCAAAGCCCACATCTCCAGAACAGCTGAATATCAGATTGAAAGTAACCTGACCTAAAAGGGAGCAAGCATAGTGAGAAACAAGCATGTGCATAACAGAGGCCAGCAAGGGAGTAGCAGTGTGTTTAAAGCAGAAGCTAAACACCCAGCAATAAAGCCAAGTGCAAGAGCAGAGGAAGGCAAGTGAGAGATGGAACAGCCAACTTTTAAGGATGCTGTTGGCAGTATGCACATGAACGTGTTTGTGACAGGACTCCTTGATAATTCATAGGTATCTGCACTGGAGAATATGACTGCCTGCAGGACTGGCATTTTCTACTGGGATTTTCCCTTCTGAATGTTTGTTTTATGGTCCAGAGGCAGCCTTGCCTGCAGAATAAGCGGGTCCTTCTCTGTGGCACTTTGTCAGGCTCTTCTGGGAATTGCTTTTGGCCCAGCTGTATTTTGAACAGAGATTTATGATCACCTTCCCAGTCAATTAAAACTCTAGGTATTGCTAAGGCGCAATTCAATTAAGGCTAATTGGAGCTTCTGACAACTGATTTTCCAAACAGAAACAATGGTGGGGTTGCAGATCCTAGAGGGTTTCTATCACTTTTAAATAACTTTCAGTTCTGTTCTTGCTTGATGCTGCTCTAATCTTTCTTCAAGCCCCATGGTTTTTCTTGCATCAAGCAACTCAAATGCTGCTTTTTTTTTTCTGCCATAATTTATCATTTTGACTTATTTGTTCTTTTTATGTCTTCTTCTAAATGTGAGGGGAAAAAAAACCAACACCCCTGCAGAAGCCTGGAAATGTTTTTGTATCAGTCCCAGTGGTCTGACATGAAAGATATATAGCCACTTCTAAGAGTTTGACAATTCAGTAACAATTATCTAGATAGTTACAATAACAACTCGCTTTTCTTTTTCTGTTGGGAGGGAAGATGAGGTTTTAATGAATTGTCAGTAAAGATTAAAAAGAGAATAAAATACCAAGAGTAGAAAAACCCAGGTGCAAATACAATGCCATTAAAATACAACTCAGTTTTCCCATTCTACCCTAAATTTTATTTCCTTGGCATCAAGAACTATTGTGACAGTTCTTTGCACACTTGATTGAACAGGGAAAACACATGGGACTGTATCTTAGTCACAGAATGCAAAACATGTAGCTCTCATTGCACAGAGCAGTCTCACAGGGGGATGAATAACCCTATCAATTATTCAAATTGCCAGAATTTTCAGCATGTTATTTACTGTGTGGGGACTAATAACAAAATGGCAAACAGGAATTTTAAAAGTGAGAGAAGGAGTCTCTATGTATGTAAATATATATAGAGAGAGAACAGTGACACCTGGAATGTCCAACATCTCCCTCCTGTAGCGTCATTGTCACTTGCTGACTGGAATACTTTTTCCTGGAGTTTTATTTTCCATGGTTTCAGGACTACAATTACATTTCTCTCTGCACATATCCTGTGTCTTGCTGTTTAAAGGAGACCAGAGCAACCTTCCCCATAACTGTGTTTTTAAGTGTTTCCCTCTTTTCATGTGAGATAAATGGAAGAAAAGCCATAGGCAATTATTGTATGGAAGTTAAAGGGAAAAGTTTCTTTGATAAGAAATGATTGTGGAATTATATAATGCCAAAGGAGAACAAGTGGGTGCACTCCCTGATGTGTGATTACTAATGAATTCTCTGTATTCCTTGTGGAAAAGAGGCAAACCTGTAAAATTAGTCAATGCTTCTTCGATGAAAGGGTTTGCAGCCACTAGTGTCCTTTATCAAAATACAGTGAGCCTTGAAGGAACAACTAAAATAGCAAGTCTCAGCTTCAAGTAAAGAAAGCTGAGTGAAAAAGCTCTAAAGATGGCTTTTTCTCTGGAAAATTTGTTTATAATGTGTTCTAGTAGCAGAAACCTTTTGCCTGGGAAAATGGTGGGTAGGTTTTTACCAGGAGGCATGTGGCTGCTGAAGTTTTGGTCAGTGCCATAGGGCAGGTGGGCAGCAGATACAAGACTGTCACACTGGGGTGTGAGTGTTCACGTGAAAATGTGCTCAAAACCAGCTTCTATTGCAGAACTCTCTGTTAGGGCTGAGTTTTCAGCAAGGTGTGTATACATAAAGGAGAAATTCTCTTAATTCACCAGCACATTTAGTCACAACTTCTGGGCTGAAGTAGTGACTAAAATGTTGCAATGTGAATGGAAATCTGGGTTGTCCGCTGTGCTGACAAGGTGCCTGCTGTCCCAGAATAGCAGAAGCAATGGAAAATGCTTTGAGGTCCTTTGGAGATACCATGGATGAGCACTTTACAGAAACATCTTAATTATACACTAAATAATGCCAGAGTGGCAGACAAGGGAAGGACAGTGTGTTGTACATATATCCTAGGTACAAGGGGACAGCTGTGTTGGGGTCTAGTGTCCTACCTTTTGTTCCTTCTTACCTATAGAATTGTCCCCATTAATTGAGGGGAAACCTGACTGCCGGTACTGATGGTGCTTGAGGAGATAGAGTTTGCCTGGGACCAGGGGGAAAGGGAAAGTGAGGGTGGGGGAAGCTGCGAGATCATATCTCGCTCTTGGCTGGAGAGGAGAACACACTCGGAGCAGTGGTTTCTGGGGAAAGGAGTTCACCATAACTCAGACGGGGCTGCTGCTTCTTCTGCGGCTGCTTCTCCTTCTCCTGTGGGTCCCTCGGCACCCCCTGCCCTGCCGGGCCGTCCTGCAGTGCAGCCACCGCCGCGGAGCTGCTGACACATCTCGTCCATCCCCTGCCCCAGGATCTCTGCTCATTCCTGCCCTTCCAGCTCGGGGTTCCTCAGAGTCCTGCCAGGGCACCCGGGATCCACTGCCCACAGGGGTTTGTGAAGCAAAGCCTCCCCTCCGTCCTCTCCCGTCTCTGCCACGGGGTCCCTGATTCTGTTTGTTGTTAATGCCATAGTTATTGTTGTTTTGTTTACCTTGTTATACATACTAGCAAAGAGCTGTTATTCCTATCCCCATATCTTTGCCTGAGAGCCTCTTAATTTCAAAATTATAATTATTCAGAGGGAGGGGGTTTCCAAGGGAGGCTCCTGCCTTCCCTAGCAGATACCTGTCTTTCAACCCAAGACAAGCTGATTTTTGAGCACCTTCTTTCCTTTAGTGATTTTTATTTTTGTTTTTGGAGTTCTTAATGGTTTGAATGTCATAATTTCTTATTTCTGTAGATATGTCTATATGATGGCAATTTTCTTCTGTTTGTTTAGGTCATTCATTTCAGAGCACGGAAATGGGAGAAAGTGGTTGTAAGCTTAACACTGTCTTATGTTCTGGCCACCTCCATTTTCTTTATTTGAACATTGACTTGGTCATTCAGGGTGCCTGAATTCACAATCTGAATGTATTAATGAACACATTGATGAAGGTGGTTAATCACCTTGCAGCAACTGCGTGGTGTTCCCAGCTCTGCTCCTCAAGGACACTGGGCCAGTCCATGTGTTAGGAAGCGGCTGTGAATGCCTGATGAAGCTGTGGCATTTCTCAAAGCTAGAGCTGTGCTGGTTTTCTCCAAATACGCCATGAGATGGCAGCAAAGACTTTTGAGAGAATTTTGTACCTCAAATTGTTTGTTGCCTAGGGATTATTGTAAGAGAACTTGATCATAAATCCACAGTTTATAATGTATCCTAAAGAGTATGTCATATTATTCCCTGAAATATAAGGTTTATTTTTCAATAGAGAAGGCCCTTTCCCCCTTTATTTGGTTTCTTCTTTTCACATCTAGCATTATTCACATTGTTTATTATTATTTGAAAGAAATGGACAAGCAGAACCTTTAGTTTTGGTTGGAAGAAACCTTAAAGATCACCTCATTCCAACCCTCCTCGCTATGGGCAGGGATGGAAACCAGGTTGCTTTAAGCCTTTGGTGTTTGCCTTGATCACTGCTAGGGATGGGGCATCTGTAGCTTCTCTGAACAACCTGTTCCATTCTCTCACAACCATCACAGTGAAGTATTTGTTTCTAATATCTCGTCTAAACATACTCTCTATCAGTTGAAAGCCATTCCCTCTTATCCTATCACTACGTACCCTTGTTAAATATCCCTCTCCAGTATTCTTGTAGCCTCTTTAGGTACTGGAAGGTGTTATAAGAGCTCCATGAAGCCTTTTCTACTTCAGCCTGTTTTTGTAGGAGAGGTGCTCCAGCCCTCTGGTCACCTCTGTGGCCTCTTCCCACAGGCCCACAATATACTGGGGGCCCCAGAGCTGGATGCAGCACTGCAGGGGAGGTCTCTCCAGAGTTGAGTAGAGAGGCAGAATTCCCTCCCTCTTCCCGCTGCCCACAGTGCTTTCAATGCATCCCAGGACACAATTGTCTTTCTGAGCTGTAAGTGCACATTCCTAGGTTGTGTTGAGCTTCTCATCCACCAGCATCCTTAAGTCCTTGTCCACACAGACTGTACTTGCACCTGGGATTGCCTCTTGCTCTCAGCCTTGTGAAAATTCATGAGTTTTGCACAGACTCCACAAACTCACCTCTCAATTATATCCAGGTCCCTCTGGGTGGCACTCCATCTCTCCAGCAGGCAAACACCACCACACAGCTTGGTGCCATCAGCAGGCTTGCTGAGGGTACCCTGAAGAGCCTTTCCTTTGTCAAATGTATTTATGCTCCACAGAGAGGGAGAGACCAGATGCAGGAAACCATTGTTGCAGAGATCTGTTTAGTTATAGAAAAATAGTTAAGGAGGAAATTGAAACTTTTTTTTGTCATCAGCTATAGGTATCGGGTAGAAATTTATAATAAAAAAAACCAAGTTGTGGCAAGAGAAACAGAAGTTATTTTCAGCCACATTACATGCACCCTTGATAATGTGATATGGAAAGAATGGCAGATATTCTTGAAGGTGAGGAAAAACAGACTTATGTCTGCCATCCCCTCCCACTTTTCATCCTGTTTTAATCACAGGTATTACTTTTAGCACGTTCTTCTTAGCAACAGTGATGAAAAGTAGGTGAAAAGCCATTAGCAAAACTGCCTTCTTATCATCTTACAGGAAAGACACTGTTGTACATGACTTGCTGGAAAACAGCCTTTCCAAAAAGAATTGGTTACAAGTTACAACTGCAGAGCTACAGTGCAGGAAGCAATTTAGTATTCTTCAAATTGGTTCTGTGGCATGCTGGTGATGGAGCTGATGAGGGACTACGTTGCAAAGGCAGTTGCCATTTCTTTCATACTGATGCACAACTGGGATGCTAATCCAAACCTATCTTCTTTCAGTTTAATGTCAAAACCCTGTCACTACATGCCCTTGTAAAAAAATCTTCACATCCAATGTCTTTGAATATAAAAAGAATTGAATATATTCAGTCCCAGGTATTTTACAAATAATTTATTAGAAGCAAGCAAGTAATTATTAGAGGCTTCTGGCTTTTTGTTGTTGTTGTGTTTGGGGGTGTGGATTTTTTTTTTTTT
>VXBU01004724.1:287519-316470 GCA_013400315.1 Bombycilla garrulus | reverse complement strand
TTTTTTTTTTTTTTTTTTTCTGCTAGCATTGGGTAAGCTCGTCAATGGGTGTCTGAGTCCTGCAAATTATCAATGAGGATACTCAGTCTGCAGTTTGGGGGCAGCAGCAGCAGACAAAATCCCTGCTCCTGTTTTTTTACCTTCTGCTGTACGGCAGAACTGCATTTTACTGCTGTGGAACAAAATGAATTCAGGAAGATGTAAAACTGTTCGGTTGGGTTTTTTTCTCCCCTGGGAGTTTTCATCTGAACCTGTACCTAGCTCCCTTTCATCACAGAGTTGTGGCAAGTATTAATGCCACACTTGAATGTATTGGCTAGAGGGGAAGGGCAGACAAGTGGGTGGAAGATATCTGTTGGTTTAAATACTGCAACTTCAGAGTGTCTAAGGCCAGAGGGATGTACACAAATTTCCTGGATCCTAGAGGCCCTATTTTCCAGTTTGACCAGTTTTCTGTCCTCTTTTCTTAAAAGTTTGTAAGTATTTGCTTGGGTCTCTGTAATCCTGAGGATGCCAGCTACTTGCACTGTGCAGAATCAAGGCTTGCACCTTTGGGCACATGCTCAAAGTATGTCTTTGGGCAAAGCTAAAGCACACAGTTGTGGTGCAGAGATATGGACAAAACCCAACACCATTATTTACACTGTAATTTCTCAGTTCCCTTTGTGTTATTTCAAACATCCCCAACATATTTTTCTGGCTCTCCTGGTAAAACAAAAAAATAACATGGCACTTATAGAGAACTCCTTCTATGAGTGGCTTAGAGTTTCATTGAAGTATTCTTTTCTTGCCTTCATTTTTAAACCTAAAATGAAGCAAACATTTCTGTGACACAGTAAAGAGGTTGGTATGAGGAATTTATCTCCAGAGACCACAGTGCATTCTCAGCTCTGTCATCCTAAGGCATTTTGTCCTCTGTGAAAAGTGTTTTTATAATTCACCCCTGTCCATACCTTGACTTTTATATTGTTGTAGGGCCCAACCCTGTAGAGAGGGATGGGGGAGAAGGATTAGTTTATGAACCGACTCGGATTTGAGTTTGGAGTGGGAATTATAAATCTAATCAGACATGCATCTAAAGCTGTTGGATGGAGTCTCTTCCCATTATCCCTCCCACCTTCTCTGTGTCTTCATATATTGACACAGTGAGGAAACCCTTCTGCCTTACACTTTTGTTTCACAGGCCTGCAAAAACAGGAGTTTTTTTCCTCTGAAGATTTGCATTGACAGGGAAGAAAATCACCTCACATCTGAAACAATATGTATTTTAAACATTTTCTCTTCATGTGCATCCCAGTTAACATGCCATCAACAGTACAGTTGGATAATCTTGTGAAGAAAGAATAATTAATTTTCTTTTCCACTTCCCAGCTGATTCTTACTGTTTTACCTCCGATACACCTCTCCTCAGTCTCGGACAATGTTCCTGTATTTCATGAATACCCTTAGCCTGTCTGCAACACAAAGTGTGCAGAGCTGCTATTGCCTCCAGAAATGTTCAGAAACATTAGGTGGCATGATATACAGAAGGTGGTGTGATTCCTACCCGCAGAGGCAAAGGTAACAGTCACGGGAACCCACAGACAGGGCAATTAAAAGCAGGCTGGTATGGAAAGATGGGATTGACAGGGAAATTACGAGAAAAAAGTTTGCATCTTGAGAGTTGTTCATTTTACACTTAATTCTTCTCCCAATGTTCACATCATGCCTTATATTTGCCATAGCCATGCATGGAAACAGGCATAAATAAAATAGCCAGGATCCTTCTCTGTGCTAAGACTGAACATAGGAGTCCCAAGACCTGTCTTCTGTCCTTTCCCCAGGGTCTGTGTTCCCAAAAGGGAACTGAATGACATTTGAAAGGCAGAGTTAAGGTAATTCAGTTGTGTAGCCCTGTTTCTCCAGGCTGTATTCCATAATGCCATAACCACCCTGGCACAATCAAGGTGCATCAGGCTTGTAAGGTGTATTCCTGTTTAATTACTAAAGAGTGTACAGGAATCTGCGGGCTTTGCTTATGGCTATACTTTTGTCCCATCTGATAGTTTTCTTTTGCATGTATGAGCACAGCTCTACCACCCAGAAAAAACAGGTGCCCAGAGAAGTTGTGGATGCCCTTTCCCTGGAAGGTTCAAGACCAGGTTGGGCAGGTCTTTGAGTTACCTGGTCTAGAAGATGTTTCTGCCCATGGTCAGGAGGCTGGAATGACGGTGCTCTTTTGGTCCCGTCCAAGCCAAACTGCTCCATGATTCTAAAGCAAGGGTTGGTTTTTGGGAGCACCTCCACAAGTTCTCTGAAGAGTTTTGTCACGTGCTGGCAGAACAGAGCACAGCTTGGCAGTCTCACAGGCAAGGAGGAGAATCAGCATCTTTCCCTGCAATAGGAAAATAGGGAACATTGACTTGTGTGATAATGTGAGGTGGATGATTTAATTTGGCCTCTTAGGCCCTCAGCTGAAAATTCAATTTCAGTGACTAGTTTTCTTTTCATACACTGCTTAAAAATCTTTTGTTCTGCCATCACTAATGTTCCTGATGTTGATGGTCTGTTCACTTTAACAAAGTGCAGAAATGCCCAGCCTGCTCCGCATTTCTGTTGGCTCTGGGTGATTAAATCATAAACAGAAGACTGCTTTTGGTTTAAGCACACATGTTCTACCCTGAGACGACTGCCTGTCTATGTCTACCCTGTTGTCTCGGTTTGAGACATGTTAGGAGAAAACATCCTGAAAGGAGTGTCCCCTCTAAAGAGGGCAGGTTTTGGCCCTCCCTCCCCACACCACTGATACAAAAGGAATTTCTTGGAGGAAAGGGAAAAAACCTGTTTATTTAACTCACAGAGTGCATGCAGGCATGAGAAAAAGAATAAATAATGTTAGATATTAAAATCTTCTAATTGCAGAGAAAGCTGGTGGATTTCAGAGTCCTGCTCAGGTTCTCCCAATGTCTGGAGCTGGGATGAAGCATCCTGGGGCCTCCCAGCCATGGTCTCTTCTCAGACCAGAGCAAAGATTAACAGCTCCAGAAGAAGCCACAGAAGTCAACGGGGAAGCTGTATGCAGTCCCAGGAAAACTTTTTCCCTCAGATAATATGAAAGAAGCAAGCTAAAAGCAAAGGTGTACTCCCTCTCTGTGCTGCACAGCACAGCTGAGAGAACACAGAGGAGGATGTGTGTTTGAACACAGACCACCTGCTGACAGTATTCGACAGTATTCTGCTGGCTTTCCCCCACTCTCTGACCCGCTTAAAGTTACAAGACTCATTCCTGGGCATAAAGCAGAGGATAAGGGATACAATATTATCATAAAGTCACCTCAAAACACCCATAAAGTCACCCATTGCTGCTGCACTGTGTGCAAGGAATAGTCAAGTCAGAAGGACTATAACTTTTTCTACTGAATTAAGGTTTTTTTTCAGATATTCCTGTTAAAGATGCCCCGGTTTTGGACATATTTTTCCTGGGAAAAACAAACAAACCAAAAAACCCCAATCTGGCATCAGCTTAGTGTTGGAACCCAGGGGGTTCCTATGGCATCTCAGAATGACCCAAACCCTGGTCAGGAGGCTTTTCAGCCTTGCCAGAGGTGTCGGAGACCCTGGATTGATGCTGAGAATGCCTGTGGCTTTGATTTTAATCCGTGAGACAAATTACTAATTTATAAGAAGAATTGCAAGTCACCAGAGTTTAAAGAGTGGAATAGCAGTAATTATAGATGAAAAGGAAAAGATCTGGACCCATGTCCAGTGGTGTTTGAGATTCTGGACAGGGGGGTCTGGGAGTCAAGATGGAGAATTCTTACACGTGGCATGTTATCTCTTCTTGTTCTTCCTAACCTCCATCTTCTTGGTGAGGTTGGCACTTTTGGATTGGTTTGTCAGAGAGCTGGACAATGTAATGTAAGGGTCACGGATTGGAAATTAATGGTAAACATTGGATACGTAGTTGATAGTATAAAAGAATAGAGCTGACCCGGGGTGGGCACAGTGTGCCTCGATCTCCCTTGCAGGGCAGAGAGTGTGCAGGGCAGTGTGCCTCGAACTCCCTTGCAGGGCACAATGTGTCTCTGGAAGTTTTGCTGTGTTGACCTCGGCAGGGCAGAGAAATCTACTTTTGATAAGGAACTAATAAACTGCCTTGAGAACACGAACTAACGACTCCAGAGTGCTTCTTTGGCTCAGACGGCTGGGAGAAAAGGACTTTTACACACTGTGGGAGAACCCGGGGCAGGGAAGTCTCCCACAGCTTAGTATAGCAACAACCTAGACAAATAGTAAGACCTTAGGATCAAACATTCTGTAGCATGTGTGAGGGGACAGGAAAGATGAAGATGAAAAAGGGGAAGAAGAAGAGGAGTATTCTATTCTGTGGTATGTTCACAGGGATTTACTTATGCTAAGGAGTCCAAATATCAGTGTGAGAGCAAATGTTTCTGAAATGAGGCAAAACTGAATGCTGATGGAGGCAGCTGAGTGCATCAGAGATAGTTTTGCCATGCAATATATGCTTTCCTTACTGCTTTGTGGTTCTGCATAGACTAATAATACATGTGGTTGATACCCGGAGGATAATTGCAACTTTAATGGGAAGTGGTATTATGCATATTATTTACAGTGCTATCCTGCTTTCACAAGGATCACCAGACAGCTGCCTTAACTAATGTTAAAAAAGTTATTAGTAGAGAGTACATAGATTTGCTGCACCAGATCTTATCTTTTTAAGAAGTCTATTCATAGGGATTCACTTAAGAAGGCTCCACTGTTGCACGAACAACTTATTTTCCTCAGGTAATGAATGCAGACACTCAGAAGGTGCTTTTGGTTGACAGATTCCAAGAAGAGTGTTCACATCATTAACGGATCCAGATGAGCAGCAAAAGCTTCTGAAGAAAAGAATATATAAAGGGCACTTTGGAGTGCAAATCCCAAAAAGCAGCACTATGAAGTGAACTCCTGACTGCTACAGATACACTGCTAGATGGTTTTAATGAAGTGAGAATGAAGCTGAGTTTAGGTTTGACAGATAAAGCACATTTAGGTGTAAGATTAGAAAATAAGGGAAAGATAGACGTGTACACTGTAAAGGATAGGCCTTTGCCCTTAGCAAACCTTTCTTGTTCTGAAACCAAATGGATGGCATTTCCAACATCATCTCAAATGAAGGCAAGGGCCGTGCAATATCCTTCGGCTGGCCAAGGGTTGGCATGAGGCAATCTGCAGTGCCTTGCTGAAGTAATGTTTATTGCCTATAAATAGGCACATTTGAAAAGCATATTTATGGAGTAAACAAAGGTATGATTTCAGTAGAAGTAGGTATAATGTAGATTTAATTCTGCCTGCAATAACCTCTGTAATGAAACTGCAGAACTGACTTTAATATGCAGTCTGCTACAGGAGGAAAAGCCCTGCAGCAACACTTTACACATGCTCCAGATGCTGGGTGCTGCGTCCTTAGCTAATGACTGACAATACCTGCAGCAAGTAAGCCACAGAAGGAATGGGAAGCTACAGACTCTGTTACTACATCTCTAATGAAAGATGAAAAGAATTAATTTCCCTCTTCCAGCTTTTGATCTCAGCTGAAAAGGAATCCATGCCTGAAAGAAAAAAATGCACAAGTGAATAAAATGAATTGTGGGTTACAGTGAGCAGGAGAGATTATAATAATGCATTGCACTAGATTCTACTGGTGGTGCCATTTGCTGATGATTGCATTCACTCTGATCAGAGTATTTATGACTACTTTTTATGGAAAAGCTTACTGTAAATATAAGTAGAGTCTGTAAGATTTGTAGGTGGTGATCAGCCAGCCCTTTTCTGTGTAAAGCTGGAGAACAACTCTCAAGGGAAAACTGTGATTATTGTGTTGTTTTAGTGCATAAGCACTTAATGGAAATAATCAGAAATGTGGCCATATATACTGACATTCCAGTCTTACTTCCCAGGGAAATAATAAAGCCATTGTTGTATGAACAAATAATTAAACACAATCAAGCCAAAGCAATATAATGATATGAATGTACAGTAGAGCTGAAAATGCAAGTCTGATTTGCTCAGTACTAGTACACAGACTTCACCCACTGTCAGTCTAATCCCAGTCTATGTGATGGCATTAACCTGATGAAATAGGAATATCTTTCCAACAAATCTGCTCTACCTCCCATTTGGTGCTGTTACTGTGCTTTTCCACATCAGTGTGTGGGGCTCATGACCAGCCCTAATGCTGCTGAATGACCATGGAGGCAGTTCCTCATGTCCTTTCACAAAGACACCATATAATTTACAACATTTAGCTAGAATGAGGAGATTCTGTAATCAAATTTTCCAAGATTCCCTGAGTCATAGTTAAGACTTTCAGTTCTGCCTGAAAGGTTCAGCTCTTGTAATGAAAATGATGAGATAATATGGATGAGGATGATGCTTTTGATTTGGCAGATTACTTGGTTAGTTGAAAGTAACATGAGAAATTGTGCCAAGAGATGCTCATCTCTAAGCTGAGGGGCATAAGAATGTATCTGCATTTGCTGCAGTAGGTCAGGATATGATTTTTACATATACTTTTCTCCTGGCTGCCATTTTACAATTTCTTCCCTAATTTTTGTCAGTTTTTCACAATAGCCAATAGCTGGTTGACTGATGCTGCTTTTTCCTTTCTCCCCCCCCACCTTCCCCAATATATGTAAATAAACTGTAAATATTTCATTTCCTTTTGGTGCCTGTTTCCATCCAGCTGAGATGGTAACCAAGCCGAGCTTTTTGGCTTACCAGGACTTTGAGGAAAATTAAGATCTTAGAAACCAAAGGTGGGGGAAACCAGAATCAATTTTGGTCATTAATTATATCCTGACTGAAGGACTATAAGAGTTCTAAGGAGATAAACAAGCCAAGAACACACCAGATTAGACAAATATACTCATGTGTGTCACTTCATATATGTCATATGCTTGAGTAGAAACCTACAAAGTGTCCTTACAGCAAAAGAACATCTGTCAAAGGCTACAAGTGAGGGATTCATTTTCTCTGAGATTATTTCTAAAATAAATAGGTTTTGATTAATGTAGTAGGGGAGTAGTATTTTGAGATTTGTATTCAGCAGTCGGCTGTACTTTATTTTTACTGCCAAAGTGCTGGGAGCACAGCACAAATATTTTCCTCTGTGCCAATGAATATGTGTTGCTGGTTGGGAATTATGGATGCAGTAGTTTCTGTCTCTGAGTAAGACTGGGCAATTCCAATCTTGAGATTGTCATGAAAAGACCTGATGAGTCTCCTGCCTTATTCTCATTACTCTTTGCAACATCAGAATGAATCTGTTTCACACTGCCAGCTGCTTCTGTTGCATTCTTCGTCATAGGCTTGAGAACAAAAAGAGAAGAGCAAAAGGAATAAAAGGTCGGCTTTAATGTGGGAATTTTGTGGAGAGCATGCATATGTGACATTAACTTAGTAACTGAAGTAAGAGATGCAGCTAAGGTGGTAGACTGCAAATGTGAATACCTTGATTTGCCTGACTGCTGGCGATCCTGTGGGGATATCACTCACTCAAGGGAAATCCGAAACAGTGCTATTGGTTTAGCAAATAAATAGAATAAAGTCCATGATCTTTGTGTGTAGGAAATGACTTTGCAGGTACAGGAGAGAAATACATGTCCTCCAAGTGTTTTCAGTGTGTCTCCCTTAACCCAGTTCAGTTGCCTGGTGTGAAATCAGTGACGTCAGTCTAAATTTATCCATAAAAGAACTCGGGGTGAAAGTGAGGACAGAAGAGGAAGGAGATGAGAAGTATGTGCATGGAAATGGAAGGAAAAATCTTGGCAGAACATCCTCTGCAGGAACAGTGCTGCATTTGGACCACTCTGGTGGAAACTTCACCAAATCACTTGGCTACCACGTCTGAGAAGCAGCTGGTGCAAATCTTAAGGATGAACTGAGATAGTGAAGCCAGATAAGACAGCCTAGGTATGTGGAGGATAATCCTTTTTCCTTTTTTTTCTATTTATGCTGGCCTGCAGCAGAGTTTGATTGAGGTAATGGCGTTTTTAATTCCCTTTGTATACTTTTTTGTCTTCAAGAAATATTGAAGTCTAAAGTCTAAAATTGGAATAGCTTCCTGGTAACAGGATTGTTATAGGTAACTGTTGAACTGCCTGCAGGTGGTATAATGGTTCCTCAGCCCAGGTGGTCAATAGAGAAGTATTAATTTGTAATTAATTACACAGCACATTGTCTGCCTTAGAGATGCAGTGCTAAGGCACATAAATTCTTTCAGCATAAAGTTCAAGTCAGAGAATACACTTGGGAACATGGTATTTACAGCTTTTCTTAGGAGGCAGAATGAGTTGGGGCTGCTTATTTACTTTTCATGTGGAGCTTTAAAGAATTTTTGTTTGAAAAGACCAAGAAGTAAGAGAGGAGGTGCTAAAGTAGGAGAAACATATCAGTGAGCTCTGTGATGCCAGCTTCTTTTCGACAACAGTCTCCTTTGCACAGCATCTGCTGGCGTGTGGGAATTAATAAGATGGAGATATGGTGGGAATCCTGGTTCCCTCCTTCAGAAAAACTCAGAACCCCATCCTTGTGCCTGGCAATGGTCTAGGGGAGCCTCCTGCCATGGAACTTGTGCATGGAGCCTGGCACTTGGAACTTGCACATGGACAACCCTGGCTTTAGGGACAAGGAATTGAGTTTGATTTCCTGACCTGCTACAGGTGTCTGAAATGATATTTTCCTTTTCCTTACAAATGGTCAAGAGAGGTAATGAGAAGCAGACCAAGCCTGTGTCCATCCCTGTCCTCAAGTTCACACCTCTGAGACAGATCCATCAAAACTGCCTCAGGGAGAGTGAGGGCAAATGCATTAAAGATTATGAGATTTTGAGGTGTGACCATGAGGGGGATGAGTAAATACTGATGACGGATTCATTGCTTCTTATGTCTATATAGACAGGACAAGAACAAGAAAACTGACAGGCAGCTCTGGACTTGTTACCATGGTTATGTGCTCTGTCTCCACTTAAATCACTGAGTTATAGCTGCCATGCAAATAACAGGGAGTCCTGATGCTGTTCATAATAATGAGAAAAAACATGCCCTATCAAAAAACCATGTCAACTGCATGCAGAAAAGCTGCAGTAGAGGCATTCTCTGTAGAGATGCTTGCTTTAGTGACCTTACATAGGTCCATATGCTGAAGATTAAATCCAAATAAGCCTTTGAGTTTTGAAATGTCAGGTTATTACTTTGCTGCACTTTGGGATGTGTTATTTGTTCTGTCTTGCACAGGCTCTGTAAGATGTCTTCCCCCTTCTCCCCCCTCGCACCCCCCCGCCCCTCGGTTTAATAAACCAAACTGTATTTTTATTTATTAGGAACAAAACCAGTCCTGGAGAAAATTGATAAAGTATGCCTCTAAGTGGCTTTATTTTGCAAGCCTTGTCATATCAGTAAAACAGACAGGTGGCTGGAATAGCAAACTAGCAGAGATACCTGGATGACTGAAGGTGGGAAGCAGAAGACATCTGTCTGAGTGTCTTGAGCTGACAAACTCCTACACCCAGCCCTAGGGACTACGATCCTGCTGTCACTGTCAATATAAAACTCTTTAGTCTGGCATTTAAGGTGCCTTCACCTGGAAAGATATATTTAAACTAATAATCCTGATTTTTTTTGATTGTGTAAAGTAAGTAGATTTTAGGATTCTCGTGCACTTGCCTGGCATTATGGATGCAGAATGAATTTATGTCCACAAATTCAAAGGAACCATAGGATTTGTTGCTCCTTGAAGGGAGCTTCTCTGTATCCACAGGAAACAAAAAATCCTACAAAAAATAAAAGAACTGTAGGGGCTTATTTCAGAGGCTGTGACTATGATCCAGTCACCCTGAGCTGCATGATGTGAGGGACTGAAAAACATTACAGACTTCTTAAGTTTGGAGAAATGAAAAAGGCCTTGCCTTTTTCTCAACAGAACCTTAACTTTTATTTTTGTTGTTGTTTTTATTCTTTTCTTAGGCTTTCTTGGATCCTCTCTCTTGTGGACCTGCTTCAAAGTCTGAGAAATGAACTTGACTCCTTCTGGAAAAGGTTAGGCCATGCTTTTCTGCGTGCCAAAAGCCCTGTCATATAAACTCTCACCCCAGGATAGTAGGTTATGAAGTTTTTCTGCTTTTCTTCTCCTGCCTAACCTGGAAAGCTTTGCAGTGTTAATTAGGCTACTGTAAGGATTGCAAAATGACATTTTGTAAGCTGATTGATGCCTGGAAAAGTGATATGTGAGGCCACCACAAACTGTTCCCTCTCTGCCAAGCCACTGAAGTCTTTATTTGCTTTCTAGCTGCCCTGGCTCTGAAGTTCAAATGCATCCCATTCCACTTATGCACTAGTGCTCAAGCCTTGATATTGGAAAGCAAGAAACTCCTTATTGTGCTCTCTGTCAGCAGTTTCTCCTTCTTGCAGCTTTATATAAGCTTCATAGGAAATTTCCTAAAAATTTAAGGTTGCTTACTTTGTTAGTCCCTTAGTAGCCCTTCCCTTTTTTTGTCCTTTCTCTTCAAGAGAGACCACAGAAAAGCTGCACTACTGTCTGCTTGACTTTTTGTTTATTTTTTTGACCTTGTCCCCAAATTAACTGTAATTGGTGTGATGGGACATCACTGGGATTAAGTGGTCAGGAGGTTTTGGAGTCATATTTAGCCCTGTAGAGAAACTGAGTTCTGAATACGCAAAAAAATGTGTTCCAAGTAAATTAGACAACAGTGCTTGACCTGTGCTCATTATACAGTAAAAGTATGACCTATCATCATTACAGCACTTTCTGGTCCTTTCTTTCCACCACAGGGTTTTAATGAGTCTGTTTTGCTATATAATTTATTATCATTAGGGCTTCTAAAAAAAAAAATCCGTTTTGTTGAAACAGGGTCATGGGACCTGAATCTGTTCTGTGCTATTGCCCTCCTCATTGGTCAATAACTTTTGAACTCTTGACCATCCAGCAACTAGCAAGAAAAGTCTGCTTTAAACTGTAAGCTAATAATAGGTCAAGCTCTCCAGAATCCATACCTTGAAGGGCATACAGAGGAAAATTCTTTTTAAATGGAGATATTTAGATATTATTTCACATTTTGTAGCTAATACACTTTTCTTCTTTACTCTTTGCTTGCTTTATGGAATTGCCAGCCAGATTACAGAAGAGAGAAATAGTAAAAAGAGAAATTAAATATAAAATAAATCATATAATCATGAAGTGCAGAATACATGAATATCTGTGCAGGCACATTCAGAGAAGTCCAGTAGGATTTTTAAGGCCATCCTGACTAAAATGTGATTTTAAATTTGATGAGAGTTACAGTAGCTAGCAAAATAATTGAGGAAAACTGTCACTTTTATGAATCCAAACTGGAATAAGGGCCCTTGCCATTGGTGTGGAATCATACAGGACAGAGAGAGAGAGCAGAAGACACTAAAACACCGAATAAAAGTAATTTTTGGGTAGCAGATAATAAAAATTTCTTGACCTCAGGCTTTAAATTTCCTTTAAAATCCCTGCTGTTACTGAAGTTGTTGCAGATGTATGACAGCAGTATGTAACTCCACTCTGCAGAAACCTCCAGTCCTGACACATTCCAGCAGTCTATGGGTTTCTCCAGGCATCTGCTTTGATACAGACACCTGTCTTCATAAAGCAGATGGACTGAAGGATTAACACTTGCCATTAATGTCCTGGCTATTAGTATTTGTGAAGTGCTCTCTATACTCTGGGTTAAAAGTTTATTAAAAATTTTAATCATTAAACCAAAGGCAAACACAGACCGCACATCCCTACAGTATACAATTATTTTCTTTTTGCAACATATTATCACAATACACAGACTTATTCATTATTCCAGTGTCTATTTTTTGCCACATGAAGGCAAGGAATACAGAAACACAGTATTCCCACACACCCCTATATAGTCAAGGCTTTATTTTATGAATAAAGACATGAAAATATGTGAACAGATATTAAAGAATACTTGGCTATTCAAAATACTTAATTGACCAAACATCTTAAGTATCTGGAGTAGGAAGAACACCTTTGAACAGAGCAGCAAAAGTAATAATGAACTACATAACTTAAATCAAGTATCATAAAAAAGGTAATTAATTACTTTAATAAAGAAGGCATACTATATGTTTTTAAAGATTTTTTTTTCTAAACACTAGAGCTATAGGTACATATAGGTGGAAAGACATCTATCTCTTAAATAAAAGGAAATATTATAATGTACGTTAGCTGGCATATGCACCATAAGCATCAGGAGCAGCTGCAAGCAACTAGTGTAAGCAGCATAAAATGAGGCACTCCAGCTTTCCAACAGCAAGAGGAGGCTGGCTGATCACACACCTCTGCAAAGCAGTGAGGACTTGACTCCTCAGCAGTAATGGTGCAACAAGTATATTTTTCTGCAATCAAAGGCCATTTTTCTTCTCTTCTTCTTCTTTCTCAGGAAAAAAAAGCAATAAAAGTGGGGGTCTCATTCTTGAAGAAAATAAATGGGATGGGCATAACCTTTAAACTTTATGCTTTGAATCACAGGCCAGCAGTATGAAGCCATACCTATGGGGAATTGATTCAAATACGCTGGATGCCTTTCTTCCTCAGGGTAAATGTGTGAGATATGTAAGAGAATTCAGGAGGAAAGACTCCTTTCCTTACTGGCCACAGAAGACAGTGTGGGATGGCAGTGAAAATCCTTAACTACAGAGCAGAGGGGGCACACCTGAGGGCAAGATTGCTCCTTCATGTGACGTAAACACATCACACTTGGGTAGCTCAGATGCTGAAAACAGGCTGTCTGCAGCAATAGGGAGCTCTGAGACTACTGTTTTGTGCTGCAGTAACTCATGGGTCTGTCAGTCAAGCAATTTCTGGTCATTTAGAGGATTTCATCTGGTGATTCTGCTTGCAAGCAGGGCTTCCAAATCCTGGTATTAGGTTGTGTGGGTACAGTTGTAGTTCCCCTGTGTGTTAGTGAGGTGTTCTCTAAACATACAGAAGCAATGGAGTTTGTTCACATTGCATTTTGGGATGCCATATATACACAGAATCACACAAACTCTTAAATGAAAACTTAACCTAATGAAAACAAGCTCTTCAGCCTGCATGAATTACATGTTTGATTCTTAATTTTCCAAAGTCCAGAACAAAGAACCAAAAAAGAACAAGCTGCATGAATCAAATGAAGATGCTAAGTGTCCTAGGTTACAAAAACACTAAGCTAGAATCCTGGAGATATGGGCTACAGCACATCAAACCCCAAGTGAGAGGCTTTCCACAGTTTGTCATCCAGCAGCTGCTCTGCTTTGGAACTTTGTTTTCAATAGCAAACATGCAGAGAGCAGTATGAAAAATGAACCCAACGACATTGACCCTATAAATAAAATCCCATGCATTTTTTTACAGTCAGACTGAAAAGGAGACAACCTTTCTACACTATTCAATACACTTATGGAGGGGAGTGTGTCCTTGCACTGGTAAGCCTTGTTAAAAATGGAGAGATAATAGAATAACTTGTATAATTCTTGATCATAGAATAATTAATGACTTTTAAGTTTCCAGTAATGATTGGCCTATAGTTCTGTCATACTCAGAGTGTAAACAGTGTAGACATAACAGATAAATTCATCTGTAAAACACAGCAGTTAATGTAAGACATGTAGTTAATGGAAAATAGCAATTAGAGCTAATGTGGTGATAGTGTCACTAGAAGACCAAAGCAGAAGACACCAGAGCAGTCTCTGCATGATATCATGGCCAGAATGGAACCTTTGGATAAGATTTATCAAGGAGACCATCCTGCTGATTCATGGTGTTCAGGAAAGGATTGCCTTGCTTTCCAAACCCTTTCTCAGAGGAGAATCTGGGTGTGACTGCATCTAATCCTAGTCCCAGACTTGGTCAATCGTTTATGACTGACAGGTTATGTATGTGTAGTTAAGCCTTTATATGCTGCTGTCCTGGAGGATCAAGGATGACAACCCACATATATCTACATAGGACAATATAAATGGCATATTTATTGCCACATCCTTTCAGAAACAGAGTTTTGCACATCCTCAAATGTTTAACATTTTAACTGATTAATCAGGCTTCTTTCAGCTGTCTTCAACACGAAAAGCAGATGATGCCCCCTTCTCCATCTAATTTTTCCAATAACTTTTGTCAGTAAAGAGAAGTCCAAGACACTTTCTCCCCAGTTAGGTGCTGCATGTATATGAGATGAGTTTTGCATCATTACTGTTTATGTCAAAAAGAGTGTCATGAAAATCATACCCTTATGTGTGTGTGTGCAGCTGCATTAGGTCTGTACTTACCTTTTTCCCTTCAGCAGGTGTTGCTTGTGGGTCCTGCTTGAGGGGAAGATTCTGGCCTCTTCTCGACCAGAGTGTGAACCCAAGCAATGGGTTTTGTTTGACACAAGCCTCTTGCAGGATTGATGGTGTGCATTGTGGTGTTTCTAGGCTGTCAGAGAGGTTGATTGTCCTAATTTTCTATTGGCAAGGGGAATGAGAAATGATACTCAGAGGAGCCCATTCTTCACCCTCAGCCACAGGGATCTCCAGTGCAGGCAGGCTGTGAAGACCCACAAGGCGTGAATGGAGGCAACTGTACTCCAAGCATGACCCCAGGCACAAGGTGGACCATCATAGGATGAGGGGCAGAGCTGGAGCTTCCGTGCTCCTTCTGTCCCTTTGTAGATTGCAAGATTCTTCTGTTAAGCTGTCGCAGAAAACTGTGAGTGTATAAGCCTGGGGTTGCATCAGCAATCTGGGAGAAATCCACAAATATACAGTGTCTCACACTCCACATCTATTCTTTTTTCCCTGAAGTATTAGTTAAAACAGTAGAGAGATTATTAAATATTGCTTGCAAGTTTCACATTCCTTCATTATTTGAAAGCTGCCATGCTTGGATAGAAGTTTTTCAAAGTCCTGTCTTGCACATTGTGCTAAAACCAGAGTAAACTGGCTGACAAGCAGGTTAAAAGACCACAGGGAAAGAAAAAGGCAGTGAAGCAAAAAGTGCAATTGGCTACAAAATTGTCACCTGCAGTGCTTCTAGATCTGTATAGATATTTTCCATTTAGAACTGTCTAAGCTAGAGTAAAAGAGCAATAAGGGATTCAGCCTGAAGGCACTGGAAGAGCTTGTGCTGATGGGGTTGCTGAGCAGATGATGTCAGGAGTACCAGGTGGATGTTGGCATATCAGACCAAATCCTGTTTTTTACTTCAGTGTTTGCAGTCTTGAGGGTCACATCCAGCAGAGCTTGGGAGCACCTACCACTGCCCAGCTGCTAGCATCTGACCATATTTTCTCCAACACAATATTAAGATTTAAACAAGTGGTATGTCTTCCATTTTAGAATGGCATACTGAAGGAGAGAGCTGCTGCAAGCCCCAGTCTTACAAAAAAGGTTTTTGTAATTTTAGGTTTCTTCTAAATTTCAGTCCATTGTAAGAAAGGATAACATACAGTGTAATCTTATCTATAATTCTGTAGGTTTATCTAATCCAAGGTTTTTTATTTTCTTTTGCTGGTAATATTCTATTTAGATTTAAATTCAAATTAACACCAAAGTATCTGAGGGAATGTTCCATCCTCTTTACTAGCTGAGCATGTGTGACAGCATTCTCAACTATACTGCAGCATTAATTTTGAGGGGGATAAAACTGGAAGGGCTGTGGCCTGGTCCAACACTGAAAATTTATATTGAAGTACTTAAATATTCCCATGGCTTATACAGAATAGGTAGAAAGATAAAGAGATCTATAATTTTTACTTCTGGAGTCTTAATATTTTCTACCATAATGAATTGTGAAGGATATTTTTGGTAATGCAACTGGTGGAATCCTGATGGCAAGGTAAAAGGGTTTGGGGACCTCACATCCCCTACTAAGCAGCATTGCTCATATATTTTTTCTGTCAAGGCTGTTGTTTCTGGTTTTACCCAATATATGTCAAAGTTGCTGCAGCCACACATCTGTCAATGACTGGAATGTGAGTTTCTATTTTCTGGTCTTTTCAGTTTTCAAACTTTCCTTCCTAAAGGTGGAGAGTTTATTTCCTTCACTACAGTCCTTCAAGATGGGGGATGTTCTCAAAGAGTTTTAGGAAGTTATTTGCACTAGCTATTCCGTCGACTATGTCTTTAAAACTGTGATCCTAGCGCTCAGTTTAGCAGGACTAGAACCTGCTTTATTATTTTATACACTTTATGTTTTTTATTTGTCTCAATTATCTTAACATAAAAGTCATCTTTAGCCTTTAATTTGCATTGTTGTTATGCTTCCTCTGTGTGTGTGTGCATGTAACAACAAAAATAGAGCCTTTTCATGCTCTTTACTTTCCTGCTTGACTATCTGGGTGATGGAAATTTCTCAGGAGATGCTGTGCGCTGTCAGATCCCAGCTACAGCTGAGCCTTATTAATGAGAGAGCTGTGAGGCACAGAACTTCCCTGGAGACACAGAGTGCCCCACGTAGGAACTGCTCATGTTTTATGGCTCTACCAGATTAGTTTTCCTTCTTTCCAGGCCTTCTTCGCCCCACATTTTGTCTTTTAGCAAAACTGTTTCATTCTGCTTCAATATTTTTCCCAGCTGAATGTGAGAATAATCCTACAAGCAAATGCCAACAGAGGAAATGTCTTTTTCAACCAGGACAGGCCCATCTGCTTTTGCAATGTCATCTGACTTTGGCCTCCTAACTATCTTCCTTCAGTAGACAACACAGGACAAAATGGCCTCACTTCCACCTAATCCTTACTCTGGGCTTAGGCTCAAAATGCTGACTTCATTCAAGTAAATGTCATTCTAAAAATTCTGTATGGCAGATAACTGTGACAGGGACAGGACTTCACAGTCTGGTTCTGTGCTGGCTTTATTAATGACTTGTTTGATATTAGTCCAGCTGCTTCTCTTGAGATTGGTTGTCTAATATGAATGGTGATCCCTAACTGAAAAGTCTGAGCACTTTAAGTAGCGGTCCACCTAGGGTTCTAGAAAGCAAACAGCTTCAATTCACACATGCAGACAGAATAAAATTAGGTAGAAACAGAAATAATCTGCTACAGCCCAGTGCCCCTTAGCCTCACACCAATTAAAGGTGAGCTTATTGTGCAGCTGATGTACCCTAAAGCAAATGGTTACCAGTGCAGCTTTCCTTTACATGTGTAATATAATATCTTGATCTGTGTCAGTAGCAGAGGTGAGGATGCACAAGTCAGGGAGCAGCAAACATGGGAGTCACTGGAGAAAATCCAGGGTTAAGTTGTCATGCTCATGGGTCTGGGTTCTGCTGCTCAGACACTGAATTCAGAAAAAATTGGTCCACCTGTCCTGTATCATAGAGCACTTGTCTATGAACAGGAGAATAATCTCTGCGATATGTGAAGTGCTTTGAAGTCTTTTCTGAGCAAGAGACACAGACTGTTTAATACCTTTTCTTCTAATGGAGCTGTGATACTTAAGTATGTAGCATCGAGTCAGAAGAATCAATTTGTTGCTTCTTTGAAGGGCATAATTCATCCTCCTTTACTGAAAAGATCAAGGGTGCAGAGGCAAGTATTTACTGCTTCCAAGTAAATACTCCTTTTATGTTCCTTTAGTGCAAATACCAGACAGTAAGCAGGGATGCATAAAAGGAAGTCATGCTGCAGGCTTTTATCTGAAGTAGGTGTTTTGTCATGGATTAATGGCAAATCATAATGCATTATTTATCAGATAATGTGTGATAATTGTTCCTATTTATCATGAGCCTACCTCAGCTCATTCTCTTTTCATTCCTTCAGTCAAGCTGCCTCTGGAGATTTGCAAGACAAAAAACAGTCCAAAGGTAATTCCAACAATTTTTACTCATAATGATATTCTGATTACCTCCTAATTGAGAAGTGTAAACTACAGATACTTTAGTTAATGCAGCTGACCCACATTCTCACAAGGTAATGCCAAGAGTCCTTGTCTGTCTCACTGCCACCCAGAGAACAGCATCCCCTTTCTCTAATAACCACATCTCCAGAATGAATTAAGAAGAAGGTTTTATTATCATTACGCTTTCCCTGTAGCAAGAGTATGGTGTTGATGCATAGATATGATCTTATGGAAGCAATGCTTTTGTGCATTGGGCTCAGTTTCAGGGCTGCATTGTAGCATAGCATATTGGCTTTGAGTCAAAAAATCTCTCTCTTCTTGTTGAGATGGTGTGAAGATAATAATTCCCTTTTTTCTACCTCTCTATTTACATTTTTTTAGCCATTGCAAAACACAGAGGACACATGCAGAAGTACTCATTGCTGTAGGATTAGAAAAAGAAGGAATATATGTAAAATAGTTTAAAAAAATAATAAAAATAGAAAGGTCTGAGCCATAACCCTGCAGGAAGCCCCAGGCCTCTGGGCAGAGCTCTGTAAATTGTTAATGCTTTATTGCCTTGGATAGCAGGGTGTTAATGCCTCCCGAGGCTGAAGGCTGTCTGCTTGCTGGGAGAAACACTAGGAGCTTCTTTCAGTGCCTCATCCTCTGCAACAAAAGAAATAGCAGACTGAAGGACCACATCCAGTGACTTAAATTTACACGTCTAGTCAGACCATTGCCTGCCTGAGCTTGGGTGACCCCTGAGCCCCTTACAGTGAAGGCATTTTGAAGAGCTTTGAGTCGGAAATCATGGAGTTGTACCCATTTGCTGCTAGGTTTATTGGCAGGAGCTGGTGATGCGACTCCAGAGCGTGACTTGGAATTGTACTTCAGGAGATCTCATAAGCTTCCTTCACTAATCTGTCTCTGTTTTCCTTAATAGATATTTCTTTAGTGGTATTGGCTGATGTAATCAAAATTCACCAGTAACTGGAAAGCTGGAGCCTTTAAAAAAGAATGTATCTTGGTAGAAGATCATGTGGAATACGACATAAGAGTTTGTTAAGTTATAGAAGTTGTCTATTATTGCCTGCTGAGCAGCAAGTGGTATCCTTTGAGATTTCATTAAAAAATGGATTATTACTGTGGATAATAGAAAAATGGATAATGCCTTATATTGCTGAACTGATCCAAGTTCAGTGGAATGCCCTCTACTTTGTGTCTCTAGAAAAGCTAATGATATCCCTCTGTGAAAGAACAGTGTGAACTGAGCAAGAGCAATATATTAACACAAGTTGGAAATATAAGGAGCCTCCCAAACGTTGATGTGTTACTAATGTATTTATCGTCCTGCCTCACACATGGTAGCCATTCTCTTGTGCTACAGAGAGAGCACAAGTGTTACAGTCTATATTCTAGGATTTTCTAACCATTTGTGTTTTTTAACATGGGTCTTCAGAGTGTTCTTCCAAGCTTCTCTCATTCTATTCTCTAAACCTTCCTTGAAGTCTTAGAGCCAGCCACTGAAAAGTTTTAGGGATTTTGAGCCAGCCTGTTTCATCCCGGTGCTAATCAGTGTTCTCTTCTCCCAGTGAGTTAGGCAGAAATGCCTCTTTGTGTAAATTAGTGTTTGATAACTACAACTTGCAAAAAGAAAAAGAAAGACTCTAAAGCACAATTTTTGTTTTATATCTGTGGTAAACTATCCTTTGGTTTCTCTTTACACGATACAATGACTGATTGTTGTTTTTCAGCTCTTCTCCTGGGTAGGACTGTTGCAAAACATGGATTCCTAGATAGGAGTGGTGGTTTGTTTCCTTAATCTCTATCTGAATTTTCTCCATCTGTCTATAAAAGGGCAAGCAGTCTCATAGGAGTCATGTGGTAAAAGATGCCAGAGCAGTCAGCTGGATCATAAAGTACCAAGTGCTTTGGGTTGCAAGGGACTTTAGAGACCATCTAGTTCCAACTGCTGTGGGTAGGGATACTTTACACTAAACCAGGCTGCTCAGAGCTCCATCCAGTCTGGCCTTGAACACTTCCAGGGAGAAGACCTACAGCTTCTCTGGGCAAACGTGTTCCAGTGCCTCACTATCCTCACAGTAAAGGAATTCTTCCTAATATCTAATCAATCTTCCAGTCTGAAGCTATTCCCCTTTGTCATATGACTACATGCTGAAAGAGTGAAGACTTTGCTGGGAGGGACATATCCATCCAATTACTGTGTGAGCTCTACTCTCTGCCATAAATACCTTTTGGTGTGCTTCAAAAGGGCAGAATTGTACCTCAGAGAAACCTGTATTTGCATTCAAAGTCTTTGTATTAGAAAGCAAGTCTCCTGGTCAAGTGGGGTAAATCCTGATAATTTGGTTCCTGCATCGCCTGTCTATAGGGTTCATGTTCCATGGGGTCACACAGGTGGCCAAGTTTTTTGCAAAACCCAGTTCTCAGAGCAGTGAGACGCCAAATCCATTGAAGTCACTGTAAAAGGATTAGATTTTCTTCTACCGACTCCTGCTACTGAATCCAACATTCCCAGAATTACACTAATGACTGGGACTAGTTTAAAAGTGTTGTTACATCACACTTGACATTGCTGGAGGTGTATCAGATAAATTACTACAAACAGGAACTTTTAAATATGCATTTTATTTTGCAGTAAGTCAGAAAAAAATATAAATTAATTGTATTTAATAGGTCTCACAGAGAGATACAGCTTGATTGAGACACTGCTAGCAAACAAGAGGGAGATGATGTCGTGATTTGTCAGTAGAGATTGCCAGACAAAGCAAAGTTGAAACAAACTTCCTATCAGCATTATTCTGCCAGGCAGGGTAAGGAAGTTTTTCTTTCTTTTAAACATTGTATGAATTCAGGCCAAATAATGAAGATGACAAACAATCCCCAGCTGTACATAGGAAAAACTAGCTCGTGCTGACTTGTATGCAAGAGGATTTATGCTTATCACAGAATGACATGGCATAAACCATGCTTGTGTGGTGAGAGATTAGGCAGGGTGGAAACTAAATTAATTCTCTTTGGATGAGCTCAGTAATGGATAGTAGTGCAGCAAAAGGATCAATTTGCTTTCAAGTGCCAGACAGCTTTAAGTTTTCTATAGTGGTTATAGGTTTTTCTGGTTTTGACATTGTTTGATATGAGACGCTTTCATGCTGTCTCAGGAAGTGGGTGTGTATAGCAGAAAAGCATCGAAATTGCTGAGAGTGAGTTACACCAAAGGTAATGGTGTCTTTTATCATGAATCTCCAACAATTTCTGGCATAAAGAGAAAAGGACCAGTGCAATGCGTGTCTTCCTCTTGTGACCACAGAAATTATCTGCAGTGAGAAAATATAAGAAACATTAAATATGGGCTTCTACATGAAACACACAACAGAAGGCAAGAGAGTGCTGGGGATGTTAAGTAACTAAATTCAGACATGCTTGGATTATGGTATCAAAGTTTCATTATTGCTTTCATAGCTCATGATGCTGTTTCTCTGCATTTCTATATCCTCAGTAGCAAGAATATCTAGTCAGAATTTAATTCTGTGTCTTCCACAGTGATTATTGTTTCTATGACACCCAAATCAGGATGAAGCCTGGGTATAAAACCTGCCTGCATTGAACTGATGGAAGGAATATAAGGGCATGTCCTAGGTTACAATGTAAAAATGTGCCAGAGGGTCTGTATTCTATCTCCATCTTCATTAACTGTTGAAACAAAGGAGGGGCAGTGTTTTTCTTTGCCTCCTCCCCTGGACTATCTCCTGTTAATGGGCCATTAACACCTTGCCCTATGAGTCATAGATAACTCCCTCCGGGAGCCCTTTGTGTTTAATGGGCCATTGTGAGGACCCACCCCATGACTCATACAATGACATCAGCCCATTGTGAGGATCCACCACATGACTCATAGAATTACATCATCCCATTGTGAGATGCTCCACCCAGGGGGAGAAGCCAAGCATTCCCACCTGGATATAATGTGGGAACTGGGACAGAACAAGTAGCCCTGACCTACTGGTTTCCAGAGGACAAGAGCTACCAGACCTGTCTCCAGGATCACTATTTCAGCAAGACCACCTCATCTGGACTGCTGCCACGACCCTAACTAGCAGGGTATCAGGTTGTATTCTGACTCTGTCAGTGGTTTTTGTTTTCTTTATATTACTTGCATGTATTTTACTTTTTCCTATTAAATTGTATTTCTGACTTGGAGTCTCACTGGTTTTGCTTTCAAACCAGCACAGGGCAGCATCCTGCGTTTGCTTAGCTGGTGTTGGGCTGAATCTTGCTTCTGCAAGTATCAGTATTGAACTGACAGCACAACCTTTTGTAGTGAGGCATTTGTCTAAATGCTTCCACATAAGCTAAGTCTCTTCTGTGCTGGGGTCTTTTTTCCCCTCCTCCTTGCATACATATTCTGCCTTTTGACACTAGCAGCCGCACAAGTTAATAAAATTCCAAAAAGTTTTCCCATCCATATGATATTTCACTTCAAAGCAAGATTTGGAGACTCATATGGCAATATGCACACTTTCAGGGAAAGAACAGGGAAAATCAGGACAGACTGGTAAGTGACCCAGCTAACCTCTCTCACTTTATACAACACTGAGTTTTTTCTTCAATAAAGTCTCACTCAGAGCAATCTCAATTTTTCATCACAGAAATTTCCAGTGCACTCCCAGGGGGTTTACATAAATATCACTGTTCTTTCCCATTTTATTTTTCCTTTCACACATCCCACACCTGAGTCCCTGTGTTGCCATTTCTTTAAATCTTTTATCCTTAGGTTAGTACTGATGGCAATATGGACTACCCATCACCACCTCCAAATATTGCACAAAGTCTTTTCCTGTTCTCAACCTGCCATGCTTCCAGTCCCAGAAGTGATGAAAGAAATTTGAAAGGAAAAAATCCTGAAACAAGCTCAGTGCATTTCCCTTTTTAAGGCTTATTACTTTCTGGATGTTTCTTTTGACCAGTCTTCAGTCATTGCGGAGCTAACTCTGAAGTGATTCCTGAAATATCTGTTCCTCTGCTAGAAGTTAACAGCAGCACATAGAGTATGAGAAAAGAAGGGCGCTTTGCACATTGAGTTAAACAAGAGCTCTAGGGTGGTGGTTTTTTTGTTTTGTTTTGTTTTTTAATATGTAAACTATTTTCCTCAGCAGGAGCACACTAGTTAGACCTCTGTGTGCATAACTGGCAATCAGACACATGCAATCTCTGACAGAAGAGCTCCATGGAATCAGGGAAGGGATGAAAGCATGACAAAACCCCCAAAAATCCCCAGCAACAACAACGGACTAGTTTAGAGTTCCCTTTTTGTTTCCAAATCTTACCTTGCTTAGCAGTTTTTTAAGGAGCACCAAATTTTGAAGGCCCAATGGGTTCACAAACATGGGCGGATAATTGCCTGGCTAATGAAACAGGTTCTCATGCCTAATATAAAATCTTCAAAAAGTGAAAGAGGTGTAAGGAGCTCTGCATAGCCCAGGGGCTACTAGGTAGTTTCCAGGGGCTCAACTTCTGGTGTGGAAGTGCGGGTGGCTGTTGCTGCTGTGTGGCCTGGCATGAGGGATGGTGGCATGGCTGACACTGTAGGATGCTGCAGTAAGTCACCATGTACTCCTGTCAGGAGGTGCTACAAGCCTGGGTTTTCATCTAAACACTTCCCCCTCTGATGGAGTTGCATTCAGTTTTTATGGGGTGGGAGCTGGAAATGAGTAAAAATAACTCTTGTCCTTACCCTTCTTTTGCACTGGCAGGACTCTTCCTAGAGCTTTGGATTTTCTCCTTTTCTTTGCTGGGATTATTTTCATTTTAAAAAGCTTGTACTCTTAGAAGTGAATCATCCTTGTAATTTAGCAGCAAGCTGGGAATCTTTCTCCATTCTTTAATTAATCTGGTCCATTGATCAGAAAAATTTTTGGGAAGCTCTGGAAGCTTTTGGGTAAACTCTTGGAATTTAACATGTCAGCATGAGTTGATTAGCTCAAATAGAAGAGTCTATCAGGAGTGATGAATTCTTATCTCTGATATTGACACAGACTGTTGTGAAAAACAGAGTTCACTCTCCTGGTAAAATTTAAAAGGTTTAATAAAAAGACAATAGGAGACAGAAATAAAGCAAAGGGTTACATATGGCCAGGTGCNGCTATCCAACATTATATATATAGCATTCATTTTAATACTTGTGAAAAGCCAATAATACAATATGCATTTATAACACAGTTAATTTTTCATTTTCCATCAGCTCTACACTTTACAGAAAACTTGCAAATGAAGAAGTTTGTTTGTTACTAGTGGAAAGAAAGGTGATGGAAAGAGGTGTGGATTAGTCAGACTTCAGTGACTATTTTCGGGAAAAGATATGAAGTTAAGCTCTGAATTATGAAGTGAGAAATCTGATTTTTTTTTTTTTTAATGCTGATGAAACAGCCATTCATCGCTATGTTCTGTATTGACACCAAACATTAATTTGTCTCTGGGAATTGCATAAAGGCTTCAGTTTGCCTCAAGTTTAGGAGAAGTCACTCTTGGTGGATTGTCAGAGCACAAAAACTTCCCTGAGAGCCAAAAAGAATTTATTTTTTTAGGAGCTGTAAGGTTTTGCATTTCTTAAAAAACCAGGACTACAGAGTTTTGTTGTTGGAAATTTATATGGGTTTCTCCAGTCTGCTTGTCAAAGCAGTCCTTCAGACCACATAGGCTGTGGTGTGGGAGTATGAAAAACCCACTGGGGTTGTGTTGGGTGTGAAACACAGCCTTACTCTGCCAGTATTTTATTGTAAAAGAACTTTGTAACTGCTTTGATAACAAAATGAGCAGAAGAGCAGGTTTTGTTCTGGCTTTATTTCAAACCTGAAATTTGGATAAAATATTTGGAAACCTTTCTCAAAGGTAAACCACTGGTAAATACTGGTTTGTGTGTGTCATGAATTCTTCTGTGTTGGAGGCCTCTAGGAAGAGTTTTGAGACACAGCTGGGGGGAGTAGCACAGGGAGAGAGGAGCCCTCCACTGGATGGCTCATGGGAGGGGGCCGGGCAGGCTTATGGCCAGGTGAAGGCTTGAATGTGTTCCTCTGCTTCTCTGTGCCTCCAGTCTGAGGCAAGTGTAATATCTGATGTAATTGCAGCTCTCTGCTCCTGTCAGCATCTGCTGATATGTTTTTGTTCAAGAATTAGACAGGAGAGATTGAGATGTCTGTACACTTAGCCCTGTGGGAGGGCCTCCAAAGAACCATTACTCATTTTCAGGATGCTGAGTGTCATGACTAGATGTGATTTTTGAGGTCATTAACACCTAAAATTTATGTATGGTTATGGCATTTCAAAAACCCCATATTAAAAATTGATTTTTCCCTTTTCCTGTGTTTTGCTGTTTGCTTATTACTGATCAGGCAAGTCCAGTAACTGCTTGCAGTATATTGCTTTGAGTAGTTAAAGATTTAGTTGTGTTAAATGTAACTCTTTTTTATATTGTTCTTTTTCTCCAGGTAATACAAATAAAAAATATTGATTGGTTTCCTTTTTTTTTTGGCTGAAAGAACAGAATTAACTTGGTTCTCTAATTCTATTGTATCCAGTAACTTATCAGCAGTCAAAGCCATCTCTCCTGTGCTTTCCAACTAGAAAAATGAGTTAGCATTTTTATTTACAGACTTTCTATTTACTACTTTCACTGCAGTCTGAGCACCAAGATTACCTCTGCCATAAAGAGGGCTTACTCAGTATCCTCTCTGGAGCAATGTCTGCCAGATATTAATCCAGGGGTGAACCTCGTCTGTACTATGTTCTCAGCAGCACCCATCTGGTAGATTTCTGCCTTTTCCCTTGTTCCTCACTTTAAATACGAGATGATTTTAAATCTGTGCAGAAAATTGAGTGTCAACTGTGGGCATTGGAGAGAATAATGCAATTTGTAGGATCAGTCTGTCCCAGGCTTGAGCAGCTTGGGAGCTGCGTACTGGAAACACAAACCTTCCTTACAGAGTATTGCAACATCTTTCTAAGCACTGAGGGCTGAACTTGTAAGACCACAAGGATGACAAAATCTTTCTTATAAAGTATATATAAACCAGTATATACTGCTGTATTAAAGTGGCATAATAATTAAAAGAAATAAAATGAAATCTACAAATGTACAGATCATTTTGCCACTGAATTTTTGCATTGTCTCTGCATGAATTTTTTGTCAACAGTACTTTCTGCATTGTGCTTCAATGCCTGAAGTGCTATCCTGAAAAGGAGAAGCAGAGTTGTTATTTTGTTATTTTCTATGCATTTTGTTTTAAGGCAGAATTTTCAAGAGCAGTAATAATTTTTTTTAATGAAGGGGCAATTCTTTCCTGAAGTAAGTTATCACTTTTTTTTTTCAGTCTAGTTTTGGTATTTAGATGTGAGAAAACAAAGGAAAGGCCTCTGCATTATATTACTCATTACATTGGTATCTCACTTGCTAGTAACCAAACTTTGATACATCAGATACTTTCACTTCTTCAATAGTAAATGACAAGAGAGAAGCACCTCGAGGGATCTGTCATCTAAAGGCAGGTTTCTTAAGATGAGGTTACTTCCAAGATGAATTTTTTTTGAGATTTTTTTCAGTGGCTGTAGGCAGAATGCAACTATCTGACTAAAAGTAAATGCCTTTGTTTAAAGTGTTAGTTTCAGTTGGATAAACCCAATATTATGAAAGTTCTCCCTTCTGGGAAAATAAAAATAAATGAAAGGATTTCATTAAACTTTTTATGAAAACAGTGAGTTCTGAGCAAAATCCAAGTGTAAGCATTTGTTTGAAAAGGTATTTGTTCTAGAATTGTTTTGCAGCTCCTTATTCTCCAGCATAATGCAGGTTTTTCTGTGGTGAAAAATGTAAGAGAGAGCATGGGAATCTGTGTCATGATGAGGACAGGAAATAATCATATTGACCTTTTAAAAACAATACAGTGAAGTGACATGTGGGGAGGGAAACACTTCTAAGTTTTGGATTTTGTATGTTTTAGAGGTGGAAAATGAAAAGATACGACAGAAAAAGATTTTAGTTTAAAAGCAAAACTCCTTGGTTTTCTTTCACACTGGTTTAAATAGAAGTTTTTTTAGGGTGAGACCTTTGTGACTCTGGAATGGAAGTGCAGTGGTATAAGGTCTAAAACCAGGCATGCGTGATTGCTGGAGACAAAAAAATAGAGACTCCCCAGAGAAGCACTTGTGGAAGAACCTTTCCTTACATGTGAGGATTAGGGAGAAAACCAGGCTGCTTTATGGTCTGCCATAAATGCGACAATCCAGGCTAGCAGCTCGTCCTAGCTTTCATCCTTTTGGGAATCTCTTCCTTGACTAGCAGAGATACATCCATGGCACATGAAAATAGAAGTGCCATCAGGCTGCTCTGTTGTCATTGTTTGTGTGACAAACCCGTTGGAGTCCCTGTCAGCAATAAATGTGAACCACAGACAGTTAAAGAGACAAAAGAAAGGCAATGCACCTGAGCAGTCTAATGCCCAGCTTTAGTGAACGGAGCCAAGGGATGTTGGATATCCTGTTCTATACAACTGCTTCAACAGACTTCCTAATTCCCTCTCCAAGCAGCTCCTCTGAAGGCAGTGTGGGTGAGAAAAGCATCTAATGGTGGCAATCATACCTTTTCCCATTTATCTCTCTCTTTTTCTTTTTAAAATTTTTTTTGTTTTGTAATCTGTGGAGGCGTTGTCAGCTGGCTGCCTTGTGTTCATCATTGTCAGTGCTGGCAGTGTAACAGATAACTGAACGGATTCAAGGCCACCCAAGGAATGGCACCTGACAGGAGCTCATTCATCACTTTCATTTCAGATTTCTCCAAGGAAGATCTAGTATCAAAAAGGTAATCAAGGCTTACAGGGCCACATGGGTGTTTTGGATGAGTGCTCTGCATTACCAACAAACCGAGATATCCAATCTGGTTTGTAAATTAGGTGCTTTTCTAGAGAAGGTATGACTGTAAGTGTCACCCCAAGAATATTCTACATCTAGTGGGACTCCTGGGGGCCACAGCCTGATCTTTTCCCAGCTTCCAGGTGAAAAGTAGCAGCTGCAGTCAAAAGATAAATTGGTGCATTTTAAAATGTTTTTCATCCATAATGGTTTAATCAGATAGCCTCTCTCTCTTCAGTCCTTGTATGGGCATTTGGGCTCCCTTCTTCCATGTGATCAGCCCAGAAAGGGTGATGCCTTGGCTGCTGAGGTTCAGGCACACCCGGCACTGTGCTACAGGCTCTGTGGACTTTATGAGAGTAAGAGAGACTGCCCTTAAGATAAAAGTATCCTGTTAATATTACAGAATCACAGAATTACAAAATAGGTAGGGTTGGAAGGGACTTCTGCAGTCCAACCCCCCTACCAAGGCAGGTTCACCTCAAGCAGGTGACACCAGAACACATCCAGGTGGATTTGGAATGTCTCCAGAGAGAGAGAGATCCCAAGACCTCTCTGTTCTAGTGCTCTGCCACCCACATGAAGAAATTCTTTCTGTCTCCATCAACATCAGTAAGTTTTGCATGAATCCTCTTTGTACGTCAGCTTTTCTCTGTTTGAATGATTTTCCTTATTCAAAGTACATTCAGCTAATTTAATCTTTGTCTTTCTATGATGCCACTGTAAAAGTTGGCCAATACTGAACTGAATATGATAATTTGTAACTATCCTAAGTGATATAGTATTGTGAATGAGGGGTAAACTTGTTTGTTCTTTGAGAGGAGCTTTCTCACTTGTTGCTAGAGCAGCCATTCACAGAAACACTGAATTGCAGAATTACTAGGTTGGAAGAGACCTTCATTCTGTGTGCCTCCTGGGAGAGACATCAAGGTGTTTTCTTCCATGAAATCAGCACTTTGCAGTCCCTACATTTGAAGAACAGGCTAAAGAAAAGAGGCTTAAATCAAGCATAAATGAGATGTGGGTTCACCTCTAGTTTGAAACCCAGAATAAAATTATCTGGTTCTCCATTAGAGTGGAGATTTCTGGTGTTGTAGGGGTGGAATCTCCATTTTAAAAATCTAGAATAAGTTTCTCTCCCTTTT
>VXBU01004724.1:268844-287487 GCA_013400315.1 Bombycilla garrulus | reverse complement strand
TTTTTTTTTTTTTTAAGATCTGTTACATTGCCATGCTTCCCTAGAGCCCACTTTTTCCAAGAGGACACTTTTTCAGTTCAGCTGGGATGCCTGGGAAGAGGGGTCATGCTTTGTTTTTNTCCTTCCCTCCTTCCCTCCTTCCCTCCTTCCCTCCTTCCCTCCTTCCCTCCTTCCTTCCCTCCTTCCCTCCTTCCTTCCTTCCTTCTCAGAATAAAAAGTTTTCATTGGATGTTTATTATAAAAACTTTATTATAAAAAGATGAGTAAGGAATCAAAAACCTCTCTGACACTGGGGGACCTGAACTATGGCTCATAAGAGGTTCTGGGAATGGGTCTCCAGGAGGTGATGTACACTCTGGATTAATACTCTGCTGAAGGGATTCAACACTTTGACAGTCCTCTCAAAAAGTACGATTAGCAAAGTCTCAGCCAGCAAATTGATCTGTGTTGAGTGCATAGTCCTCTTTAACCACTAATAAAATATCATTACAGATGTAATCCTTGCAGAAAACTGTGTTTTTAAAACATGGGTCTGAATTTCCTTTGCTCTCTTCATTCTGCATAATAGTCTGAAGGAACCTGGCACAAGGATTACAGGTGTCATATTGATGACTAGTCTGCATGTGTCCAGGGGAGTGGAGAGTGGGCTTTTCAATTTCTTTTTGCCTACTCAGGTCTCTCATTCAGTAATTAGCTGGAGCCTTCCCCTCACCTTTTTTTGCACTTACACTCATGATGACTCTTCTACAGCCCTCCAACCTGAGCCTAGGCATTTCTGCACATTTTTCCTTATGGCTAAGGCTGATTGATTCATGGCTGACACGGCTTTTCAGTATGTGAGTGCTTGGGGTTGCCTAGAAGGCATTTCATTTTGGATCAGAAAACGTCCTAGAGGGTGCCTAATTAAACCCTAAGCTGTATGAAACCAACTATTTTCCTTTAGATAGGAAAGTTTATGTCAGAAAGAGCTTTTTGGCTTCAAGAACCAGACTGGTGTATGACAGTTAAGTTAAATATCCTTAGAGTAACATGATATCTGAGAGAGAGTGTGTTGCATTGTAGCACCTCCTACAGGCAGAGTGCCCAGACCAGGAGGAGGTGTGGCGCTGTCTTTGTTCCCCGTGGGGGGTGGGGGAGCCCAGGCATTCTTTCCCAATTTGGAAATGTTCTGAACCAGGACACTTCATTGGACTCCCTGGACATCACCCCACCCCTGGAGCTACCTGGATTGGACGACTGCCAGAGCCCCGTCTAAGCCATAAAAAGCACTGCTTGAGGAAACCTCGTGGCATTTTCGGGGGTGTGTAGCAGAGGCATAAACCTGTAGTCTCTGGCACAGCTTTTTATCGTTAGAGAGTTTGTTTTTTTGGAAGTTAATAAACCTTTTTTGTTTCCAACAGCACCCGATGTGTCTTTCCCGTCATTTTAAGCCGTGGGTATTTGTAAGACAAAACCCAAAAGAGGATGGGAGCTCCGAGGGCTCATAACAGCTGGCTCAAGGAGAAATCCCATCAAGAGTACCTGTTTTTCTGCTTGAATTAACTTTTTTCAGAGTCACCTCAGCTTCAAAATATCCAGATTGATGCTATTGTGGCTCTGCTTCAGGGGTTTTGTTTAACAAATACTGTCAGGTTAAAAGTCTGATAGCTGTTTTCTGCAAGTCTTAATTGGCTGGTATAATGATGTATGTTGAGAGACAACATCCCTATTGCCAGGGTATTTTGCCATGTGTTTGGGAAGCAAGCAAGCAAGCAAGCAAGCATTGCAATTTAAGTGAAAACCATAAGCCCAAACCTAGCAGTAGTTTGTGGATATCAAAGGTGGCCATTCTGAGTATGGTTTTCATTTCTGAGGGGGCAAAATATTTCTGCAACTGATTGTGGACTTTTCTGCTTTACATTAGTTAACTAAACTGTTTTTCAATGGTCGAAACAGTTTTAAGACTAAAGACATTCTGTCACATATGCTGTGCAAAGTCCAGATAAAAGGGACTGATCTTAACCAAGTTCTATGAAATTGAAGTTTGGTAACTCCACAAAGGTTTCTCCATTCTGAGATCAGTTTTAAGACTAGTAAATTAGCTAGTCCTAGTCATCATAAATTTTCTTTAACTCATCATGTGAGTTGCTCTCATTTCTGGGAAAGTGTAGTAAGCTTAATGGTTTTTGTCAGGAGAAGATGTTATTATCTTAAACTGTATGACATCTTAATATCTGGAAAAATATAATTTTTTTAAGGTTATGACTATTTGCCTCTGCTCAAGCTAACTTCATTTTGCTGGTGAAGGAACAGAATTGAATTAAAAGTGGCTCAGCTCAACTCAGGTTTCTGGCTCTTTGTTCTGAATATGGTAATTACTGGTTTGCTTGTAGAAAGACCACAAAAAGAAGTGATAAGGTGAAGGATGTGCAGAGTCCACTTGCTTGCTTACTCTGGGAAAATTTTTTCCTGGGTATTTAGTTAAGATAGAAAACTTATCTTTCTTTGAGTTTTCAAAACATGCTGCTTTCCTTCCTTGAGAGGCATCTTTCCATCCTTGACAGCCTTTGTGCATCTGCCTTATTAGTTTTCTCTTCTAATGAACAGAAAAAACTCTCTGCAAATTGGTCTTCAAGAAGTTAAGATACCTTTAAATGTCTAAGAAGCAAATCAGTGTTTTCATGATAACACAGAAAAGAGAGTAATTGTATTAAACAAGTTCTCAGTGTATTTTAATATTCTTTGATATCAAAAGGAGAAAACTTTTTAAAATTATTGGAAAATATTTTTTTTCAGTGGCCTTTTATGGGGAATAAACCAATTTGGTTTAACTTAATATTTACGTGTCAACCCTCTTGAAATATGGTTTTCAGCGCAAATACCACCTTGAAACATTCTGAACACAATGCAAGTTATTTTAAAAACAGAAAAGGGGTTTTCTAAATTATCCTGCTAAATTCTTTTTCAGTAATAGAATTCTGCTTTTACCTCTCAGCATGCACTTTTGCATAAGATGAGTTTGTTTTTTCTTTGTGTTTTGTCCAAGATAGCATTCTTAGAAAATTCATTTGTCATTTCTAGGAAGAGATTTATGTGGAATAGACTTTCTATTATCAATCAGAACTCACTAGAACAATAGGAAATGCAAAATTCTAAATTAATCCAAATTATCGGTATTAAGTGTTTGTCTTTACAATGTTTCCTTTGTTAAATCTTGCCTTCTGATTTGAGATGTGATCTTGGAGAACTAAAGGAGAAATCTCCAGGAGTGCCCTTAATTTTCCTCAGCATTTTGTTTAACAAAATATATAACCACAAGCATCAACAGGATATTGCACCGTCTTTATCACCATCTGTGTCTAATTGTAGATTACCTAATAAGAGTGCAGTGGTGGTGATTACAGGTGGGAATGTGGGAATGGAAGCTTCAGTTTTTACTAGGGTTGGATGACATTTCCCATTATAAGACTATTTTCTGTTCCATTTGATAATTTTCCAGCATTTTAGTTAATTTTCCATGCTGGGTGATTACTTCCAGCTCTTGCTTTGTTTTTTTTTTTTTTTTTTTTTTTTTCCCCTTTTTTTTTNTGGTTTTTGGTTTTTTTTTTTTTCCCTAAGGAAATAATCCCTGTGATCTTTTTCACTTTAAAGGCCCAGTCTTTCTCTTTATTCCAGCCCTACAGGGAGGATCTGATATATGATTTTTGCTGCAATCCAGGATCATATATGTTAATGAGTTGGTTCTTTTTTAGGTGAAGGACTATTTGGTTTTATTTGGGATTTATAATTTTTTTTATTTCTGAGCGCCTTAGAGAGGACTGCTTGGTTTACATTAGTCACCAGCCTTCTTTCCTATTGATAAAGAAGGGACACTCAGCTGCAAGGATAAGGGGAAAGAGAATTAGGAGCAACATAAAGCTACTTATTATCTCACTGCAGTAGTCTTCCAGTGAAGGAAGAGGTGTACTTAAATTCTGTTGTCATTATTCTCTATCCATGTGGTGAAATGCCTGCCTATTTGGGAAGTGCCCACTTGTCCCTGTAATTCTGTAGCATTCCTAAAAAGTGAAGTAACTTGGGGCAACTATGCCATCTAAAAAATACAGGTCCAGGTAACAAGCCTTAATATTCCTTCATGTGAAACAAAAGATACACTTGCTAAATCCTACGGCTTTTTCTTGTTTACTTCCATTGGTAAAAGGGAAAACAAATACTGAGATTACAGATCTGAGGATGTATCATATATTATGCATGCCATATCAGCAGTCTATTTTCCTTCCTTGCTGTGCTAATGTGTCTAGTCCATAGGGTGTGATATTTGGCAAACAATTTGTAGCCTGCTTGGTGCTTTACAATGTATACTCCACACGGTTTAGTATTTATAATGCAGCAAGAAAAAAAAAATAAACAAACTCAAAACCCAAGCAAATCCAGCAAAGTTTATCTGCATATAAGGGAGAATTTCTATAGAAATAACTTGTTTCTGTGGTTTCTCATAGTAATCAATTAAGTTTCCTAAGAGCTAGGGCCAGAAGGCTAGAGCCTAATAGGGATCTCTTCTAGGATGCCAATTTAAGGAAATACAGGGAAATTTTATTCATTATTAGCACACCTTTAATTTAAGGCTTTCATGCTCCTGGAGCAAATAGTACACACAGTTTTGAGTAAAGAAGATAAATAATAGCTGCTGAAGCTGTTCCTTAACAGTTAATGGTTATACCATCTAAGGCTAGGAATGGCTTGATAAGGGACTCTGTAAATATTTATTCATAACATCTGTCTGATATATAAAGATAATTCATCAGAAGGAGAGAATTTCTTTATCTGTTTTGGGCTGTTATGGGCTGGGGGTGACCTGCTGGAAAGCAGCTCTGCAGAGAAGGATCTGGGAGTCCTGGTGGATACCAACTTGTCCATGAGCCAGCGGTGCCCTTGCGGTCAGGCCGGCCAGCGGTGTCCTGGGGTGCATTAGAATGAGCAATGCCAGCAGGTCGAGGAAGGCTGTGGAGTCTCCCTCATGGGAGGTGTTCCAGAACCATCTGGATGCAATCCTATGCCATGTGCCCTGGGATGGCTCTGCCTGAGGTGGGAGGTTGTATCAGATGACCCACTGTGTTCACTGGCAATCTGACCCATTCTATAACTCCGTAACTCCTTTAAAATGCCACTAAGGAAATAACAGTCAATATGCGCAGATATTCCTTTTGCTCAGTAAGACTGCTTCCTCACAGAATACTCACTAGATAGCTGCTTACCTGAGGATAAAAACAAAATTGTTCTCTTGCTTTAAAAAGTATTTTTATACTCTGCAAAGCCACTATAGCAAAGGCTGTGTCTATAGGTTATCTCTCCTGCTTTTCTGAGAGCTTAGCCAAGTTGCTACAAAGGCTCCACTAAGATAACTCTTTTCCCTGCTAAGTTAAGAAGTAGAAGGAAGTGAATTGGGATTGTGAAACCAGTTCTTGATTGAAAAGAACAGCTCATGCTTCAGGTTTGTGATCTTTTCTTTCTCTATCTGCTCCTTCAATTTCTTTTTAACTCAGTTGGCATGATTTGTCTGGTATTCAAAACTGGTTTTTGGAGTATGCTATACATGGTATTTTGACTTGGTCAAACTATAGGCAAACTGTAGGCAAGAAAAGGGCTAAATAAACAACATTCAATTTAATCTTATGTAGTGACATCAGTGGTTTTTTATTTTATTTTTTTTTGTTCTTTTTGTTTTAAAATCACCTTCTGCCCTCTATTTTCCTCAGGTGTTTGTTCATTGAATGAAAATTAAGGAAGGGTTAATTTTCAAGGTATTTTTGAAAGTAATTTTTCAGATGATAAACACATTAAAATCAAAACGGATTTATCACTATGCATCACAACCATTGCGTCCCTAAAATAAAAATAAATAATTTTACCAAATTAGCTCTTACTAGACTGATTTGCCTGCTAAATTAGCTACTGCATAGTCATGGATGCATGGCTTAGTGAACGGGTTTTCAGAATATTTTTTATGATGTTTTTATCAGTCAGGGCAATTTATTATGGAATTGTCAGAGGAGAAAACATGAATAAGGTCACTCCAGGGTTTGAAACAGTCTCTCATATCCATCAATCATGGATCTAGGCACATTCAAACTTCCCTGAGAAATTCATTCTCCTGCTCAGGATTAAACTCATTGTTAAAGTAAACTTTAAATACCAACTTGTACATATAGCTCCATCCTTTAGTGGATTATTCTCTGCCATATCTGCCATGCAGCTGTTTCCAGGAGGTTGCCCTGCAGGGGAGTTGGGCTGTGTGAGAGCCCAAGAAATGGGAGTATATATGCTTCCCTCAAAGGAAATGTGAGTAGTTTGCTGTTATTCAGTAAAAAATGGAGGAGGTGGAGTTTGGGTGCACGGGGAAAAGAGCAGGAAGCATTGCTCAGGAAGATTTTGTATCCCACTGCAAAAGCTAAACAGGAAGAGTCAGGGAATTACAGTGTCAAAGATGAGTTTTTGCTGCTCTCCCTCATAGCTGCTCTGACATTGTCCAGCTTCTCTTGCTGCCATTTATAAGGCTGCTGGTGCTGCCTTGGTGGTTTTGTTAATGCTGATTATTTCAGCCATGGACAGCAGGCACAGCACTGGTGATGGCAGAAAGTCTCTGTCTGGGTACACAAGGGGGCTGAAGTCCCCTTAAGGAGCTTCTGCAGTGAATTCCATCACTTCAAGCTATTTCCATCACTTCTTCCTTAATGGCTGCAGTTTCGAATGTTTCAGCATCCAGTTCTTTAATTTCCTCCTTCTCCTAAAGGCATCCTGTTTCTGCTTCAGGATCATGGCAGAGGTGTCTGAATGGTACAACATGATGCACGATGCCTTTGATGCCAATGTAAGGCCACACAGGAGGGTTCTGAACTGTGATGTCCCTCTTTTCACGACAGAGTGTGAAAGCACTTCCTCCTGAAGCAGCTGCTGCTCCAAACAGAAGACAAAGTGCAGTGTAGTTTGTTTGTAAATACAAATAACTATGTCTGGCTGCACAGTTACCAGTATTTTAACCTTTTAGTGGGAGAGAAGAAGGCAATTAGGAGAGTAGATGAAATAACAGCCTGCTTTTAACATTGAGAATTTTAGGGTATCATCATGCTGTTAATATTTTTATCTTTATGTATGTTATTTCAATGGGATTTTGTCTCTGTTCTCATGGTCCCAATAGTGTGTGGTCCCTTTTTCCAAGGTGAGAAAGGTCAGCAGCACTGCAGAGTGATGTGGTAATAAATGAGAGGGGAGAAGATAAACTGCTCAGTCCTACCCACTAGCCTCCATCCTTTGGATGCAAATTGACTCTAGGACATGCAAGGGCTGCCAAGAAGTTAACCTCCTGAAAAAATAGTGCAGCAGCAACAAATGAACTGTCCTTTGGTGAAAGAATCTTAATGCTTCCTTAATTACACCCCTGTAGGGTATGCACAGTTTAATAGGCAGCAGTGGAGATGGCAATTGGAACTTAAGTCTTGCAAAGTTTTAGAGAAAACAGGTACTTTAGTTTTGAGAAGTGATAAGGGAGAAGAAATTGAAGTAGATTGGAGAACTGGGATTTAAAATGTCTGATGTTATTTGATTCCCTTTCCTTTCTGCCAATACTGAAATGGAGATGTTCAGTATAAAAAGAGCTCCTTACTGAACACACTCTCACAGATTCTCTACCTGATTGTGAATGCTGAACATATTATTCCAGCAGAGGGATACCAGAAGATGGCCTTCTTAAACAGTTGTATTCCAGCCTAACCACACATGCATGAGAGGGCAAATACCTCCTAAAATAACAGCTAGATCTAATATGATAGATTTGTTAAAATCTCTGATTTTTGCTATGCTAATATCTCTTTCTCCTTCAGGGCAAGACTGAATGTAGCTAACCTGCCATGTGTTCAAGTATGGGAAAATGGAATAATTTCTGTCCGGTTTTAAGTCTTTCCAACTGTGTTGTTTGAAAGTGTTTCAGATTGGAAATTATTAATAAAAGAGTAACTGCTGTAACATAAATCTGCCAGCATTTTGCATTCAAGTCAGTGGGCCGCACCAACCTGAGGTACTGACATACCTCCTGACAGCTGGCTAAGTGGCTTATGAACAGGAATCTCCTGTTTGCTTGCCTCTCTGGGATTTGCATGTTAGACCTAATTTTTAGAGTTATCTGAGCTTGTAGTATACATTATCATATGTATATTATCTGATGTATTGAGGATCTCTGCTCTTGTGATATTTATATGAAAGGAGGAGTGATTTATCCTGGAAACAAAGAGGATGTGAAGTTTCTGGAACCTAACAGCAAAGTGGATTTTCTGCTTGGACAGTCAGCAGGATGTTTATTTAGGTCCTATGTCTTGGGACCCATGTACTCTTCAGTTTCTCTCGCTTGAGGTGGTGCAATACTGGCTAGCTCATTATTTGATCTTTTCCACTCTGCCTTCCTTGACATGGGACAAAGCAATCCAGCTACCTTGAGGCTTGAGGGTTTTTCCCTGCCTCCCTTCTCTCATTTTTTTCTGAATTCTCCCTCAGATTCCCAAAGGGGGCTGTGAAAAATTAACCTTTTGCTGAAAAAAATCAGATAGCTGAGGGCGAAGAGATGGCTTTTATTTATTTTTTTTTTGAACAAAACTATTCTTTGAGAACTCTTACATTTCAGAAATATTTGTGCTTTGAAGTGTTTACGCTTCAGAGTGTTTAGGAATTAAAGGCTTCCAAGTATTTAAATGATGTCAAAATAAAGGGCTTTAAAGACAAAATATGTTTTCAGCCAAAATGATTTGTCAGATTTGTGTTAATCAGTAGTCTTAGTTGGCTTAATTCTGAACTTTTCTGGGGCACAATACATGTGGTTGAAAAGTTGCCATCAATGTATCCTAGTGCCTCCTGTACAGTCTTCTTCAAGGGCCCAGTACCCAAGCCAGCAGAGTTTTGACCTCCAAAGGCAGAAAAGCCAGGAAGTGCATGAATATTTCTAGATACATTTTTGTAAAATATGAGCTTACTAGAGAGGAATAGAAGACTTCAACATAAGGTAGATGTATGATGCAGGAAAAAGCATCTTTGGTAATATTATCTGAGAATAAAGAACAGTCCTTCAAAGCAGAACTACTGAAGATCAGCTGAGACAAGAGCAATGAAGTCAACAGTACAGACTCTCTTGGATTTTAGGGGCCTGGAACGTGAGTCTTGGCTCATTTCTGTTAAAGATGATGAGAAGAGGTAGGTACAAAGCTTGCATCAGGTGACAAGTGGCATGCCAGGCCACTTGCTGGTAACATCTCTTAGAGTATTTTCCCGAGTAAATATACTGGTGTCAAAAGTTGGATTTTTTTCTTCTGCTCTTCAGAAGAAAAGCTTCTGGTAGTTCAAGTCAGAAAATGATAGTCACTGCACTCCAAATTAGATTGGAACAACTCAACAAATTATATATCTAAAACTGAGAGCTGCAGTAAACCCTTTGAATTTTATTTGAATCTTGGAAGTAATCAATGGATGAAAGATTTCGGCATATCTGAGTATTATTTTATCTTATTTTTTTTTAGGGAAACCAAAGAGAAGGAAGGAGAGGCTCCTATCAGAACAGTGTTGAACACTGGCCTTTGGTTGTCTGTTCAGAACAGACATGTTCAGGTTGTCATGTTAAAATGAATGTCAGTATTCTTCCTCATCAAGGCAAATGAGCCTCAGAACAGTGCAAGTTCATTCTTTTCCTTTACCTCATTATTTATACAGATCTGATTTTCTAGTGCTTACGACAGAAATACTGGTTTCCCCTGTAGTGCTGGCTTGTGTCTTGCATGCTAATGCAATATTCCATTTCTTACTTGAAGGTAATAGATTAGTGAATACATGAGGCTATCATTCCTCTGCTAATGTGAATCCAGCCGTGCAGAAACCCTGAGGTTTATCATAAACAGGCCAGATTCTGGGCATTCTTCATTTAAAATTCAATTTATATAATTTCTAATTTAAGTGTCTACTTTGTTTTCTGCCTTTCAGCTTTAATGCACTTTTTTTCTTTTCTTTTGTGAAAAACTTGATGTTTACTGTTCGAGGGTAAGGACAAATGATAGTGCTGTTTGCATTTGCCAGCTAATTTTTTCTACCATTGTCATTCTCTGTAAATAGGAGGTGTATTGTAGTGATGTATGAAGTATTTGTCTTGAGTAGGACTACAAATAGTTTCAGTGCCTTTTCTGGACACAGAATATAGATTTCTGCATTTAGTTTTTCCTCCTCTTTCTGGCATGGCTGCACAGATTGTGGTACAGTCCAAAAACAAGACAGAAAATTCCACATGCACCCACATCCCAGTTCTACTCCAATTTCCCTTTTTTTCTGAACACAGGGGTGGTCGATGTTGTGAAACTCATGTACAGCATGCTTGGATCAATAAGAATATAACAGGCTGCTAGAGGTGATGTTATTCCTGTTTTCAAAGTGAAAGAGAGGGGACATTGTAAGGTCTTTCAGGAGATGAAGTAGGTTGATTTAATGATGCAATCAAACTATATATGCACAGCTCTTTACTTGCCACAGTGTGCATAAAATATCAATAGTCTTCCTTCTGGTCCTTAAGGTGTGGATGTGAAAGTTGTGCACATACCTTACCAGGCCTGGTGACCTGGAACCAAAGTATTGAGATGAACAAGAACCACTTGGTGTTTACCAGAGGGAAGAGAGTGGAAAAAGGGCAAATTCCGGGGGTGCCTAAGTGTGGGAAGTGGCCAGAGCACAGTGGGCACCCCACTGATGGGGTTAGGATGAACTGATCTGGGTGTGCACAACATTAGTGCTGGGTGAGGCTGGCCCCAGTGATCTCCATTCCTGCTTCTTCACATGGCTGAGGATCTGGATGATTCCCAGGGATCAGGGAGGTTGTCCTTGCACAGGAGCCACATCTGCAGTACTTGCTAATTGTTCCCGTACCATGCGGTTCAGAGATCCCACGTCACAAACGCAAATGTGTTCGGATGGTCCTGGCAGAAGAGGAAGGCAGAAAAATGTCCATAAGATGGAAGAATGTTGGGTTGTTGCTAGTATTTGGCATTAGGCTGCGGGTGTCAAATATCCAACAGCCCTTCTTTTTGACCCTGAGACTGCAGTAGGCACTGCAGTTACAAGTAGGGTCAACTAAGTTACAGCCCTCCTTCCAATTTGATTTTTACAGTTTTTAGACTTTGCATTTTTATGGTTAATTTCTTCTTCAAGGATTGCTTGTGTTGAGAAAAAGAAATCATAGTTTTAAAGTGTATTTTGTTTGCTTTGGGCTAATCTCAGGATGATATACAATAGCTTGGGGATCTGAGAAATAAGACATGAGTCAATAATATTTTTCTGTCCTTTTATACGTTATAAGCAGATTCATGTCACTCTTATAATATCCTCATACACTTGTATTTTAAAGATGATTTTCTCTTTGTCTCTCTCTATTATTCACAATGCTTTGATATCTATGAGTCAAAGAATTGCAGAAAAAAAATCCACAGTGCAACTGAGGGCAAGTGTGGAACATTTTAACTACAAAAGCAATTTTTTTTCATTAAGGTATAAGTAAGAGTGTGGATTGTATTTGAAGCTATTCCTCTTTTATTAAGCATTTATGTGAGAAACGATAGCGATGGTTGTTTTTTACAGAATAATATTACAGAACAGTTTTTCTTTGACTCTTTAGACATCAGTGACTGTTACCTTTCATCTCTTTAAGAGTTTTCCCATTCCATAGAAAACTTGATGAGGAAGCTTTCCTTCCTATATGCACATTTATAACAGGTGAGTAGAAATCAAATCTTAAAAGCCCCATCCAGGTCAATTGTTGCTATATGCTTCTTATGATGAGTTGAGGTAGAATGGCATTGCAAGATTACCATCTATTTTAAATATTTTATTTCTTTTGTATCTATTGGCTCCTTCAATAAGTTCCTTTAAAAGTGTGCATTTTATATGGTAGAATTCTAACTAGGGACTTAATTTTTGAAAATGTCAAACTACTTGTAAAATGAAAATTGAATGCTAAATGCTATAGTTTTGAAGTGTTGCAGTAATAAGATTAATTACTGGAATTTACTTACAGTACTAGAGATTTTCAGAATGGTTTGTTGTGCTGTTTTTCTTCCTGGTTTCTATAGCACTGTACTGCCACAACCAGTTCAGTGGTAACTACTATTTTTCTTTTTCTTTTTTTTTTTTCAATCTTCCACAGCTATCACTAATTATGACCATGTTGTCTTTCTGGTTCAAAGAACACTGTAAATAACTACAGCTAAACAACTCAGTTGTCTCTATTTCACATGATTTAAAATAGAAAGACATGTTTTTTTGGTCTGTCCAATGTTATATAGAGTATTTTTTCCAATTTTTTTTTAATGTGAGATTTTTGAGACAATTGGTTTTACAGCTTTGGCCCTACCACTTGAAAATTTGGAAATTTAAAATTGTACTTGATAGAGAAGAGAAGGGGGAGTAATGTTTAGATTCTCCTTCTCTTTCCTAAGAAAAATATCCTTTAGATGTTCCTCCTCTTTCCTAAGAAAAATAGAGCAAATGACAAGTGTTGTTAGCTTTTGTTGCTTACATTTCTAACCACACTTTCCATAACTCCTCAAATTTGCAGAGATTAAACATTACTTTGAATTTTTTTCTCTTGGATTCCTGAATAGCTTCTTCAGTATTGAAAGGAGTTTAAAAACCTAGAGTGAAAGGTGAACATGCAAAAGATCAATCTGTGTGTTCGTGAAAATGGAAGACTTCTTTCAGATGCTCTCTATATCCTGAGAAAATAGAAATGTTATAAAACTGGGATAACTATTTATAGAACATGCCTGGTTTTGGGAACCAGTTTAAGATGAAAATTTCCTTTTGAAACAACGTAAGTGAAGCCTCCTTAAAGTCATGCTTAAAAAATATATTTGAGTGACCTGTGGAAAAGAGTAGTCCAAAAATCTTTTATTTGTTCAGTGGCAAAACTCTGATTCACTCAGTTGAGCAACATCTTGCAGCTGCCACCATCTGCTAGAAGGGTTACCAAAGAAAGTGACCCAAACCTTTGGGGATTTTTGCTGCAGCTGCCACCACAGATTGATGCAGCTCCTCAGACAAACAGGAAAAAGAAAGCTACCAGTCCTGAGGGCCCATGGATGGTCAACACACAGCCTCATCTCTCTGTGGAGACGAATGTGCTATGCTGTGAGAGCTGCAGGGGCAAGCAGCTGTCACTGAGATGTGGGAGGAGTGGATTTTTGTTGGTGAGGTTTGGGACATGCCATTGGAATGTGCTTGCTAGGGTTCTCCGAAAAAGCAGCAGGGCTTCAGCATTCTTCCCCTGAGTAGCTGTGTCGATTTGAAATCTCAACAGCATATTTGTGTTCTGTAGAAGGAATTTTAACTTGTGGCCTCTTGGATTACTTCCAATCTGTAAAACACTAGGGATTTTGAGAATCAAAATAAACTTCCCTGCAGTGCTTGCAGGCCTAAGGTCTCGTATCTTGTCACTCAGATGGAGATGTGAATCAAGCCTTGACTTGAAATGTTAATATCACAGCTGAGAGAGCTGCTGTATCACTCAGCCTGACTCCAGAGGGAAAAGACCAATCACTTTAGAGTTAAGATACCTGAGTTAGAAAAAGCACATGGGCTATGATTGACATTCAGATATAATTTTTTTGCACTGTTGGCTGATACCTGCGAAATTCCCTGGTCTTAGGAAAATAAGGGTCACTGAAGAACATTTCTCAAGGCTGCTGCTCCCCTATAATCTGTGGGTAGGATAATGAATTTCCATACTCTGGAGAATAAGATGCTATGTTTAAACTTTTTAAAGCATGAACTGATTTATATGACAGGGGCTTCCTTTTAGCTAATGACAGCGTAGAATGTCTTTGGTGAGACTTGCTGAAAAGAATAGGCTAAACATTTAATAGTTTTACAAAAATTAAGACCTGCAGTCCCCTAATCTCCACAAGCAGCCAACTGAATCTGTCATGCTAGATCCTAATCTGCTAGTGCATTGGGAATTCTGCATGAATAGAGCTGGGCATCCCATGTACAGTCTGGAGAGTCTGAGTTTATTATTAAGTTATATTCAATAAAACATGTCAGAATGGATACCTTTTCAGGAGATGATTTATAGGCATTAAGTCTGCGGATTGCAGCAGTGCCATGAAATACAGGTTTTTGAATATATCTTAAAAAGTTAATGGAGTTAAGATTTCACTCAGCCAGTTTATAGAGCCTCTGAAAATAAATTTAGTTTCAATAGAATGACATCTCTCATAAAAGCCAAATCCGTCTTTCTTGAAATTCAGTTTTTGAAATGAGAGCTGACAATGGCTTGTACTGTCAAAAGTGTCTTTGCTGTTTCATTCTCAGGACAGTCACTGTGTGACTTATCCTTCTTTTAGGCTGCAGAAGACAAAAGGTCACAAGGAGAACAGCGTTTCTCTCCCACATCAGAGTTCACATTAGCTCTCATTAAGAAATTGTCTTTGTACTCACACCTTGGTTTTGGCAAGGCCAGCTGTGACCTGTGCAATAAACCTGTGCAGGACCTTTTAAGGAGGGGATGTAGAGTAGAGGGTAAATGACAGATAAAAGCACAGAAGCCCAACAGAATCATATAGTACATGAGTTTAATTTGTCTGAATGAAATTTCTTTATCTGGTAATTCTATAGCAGGAGGATATTTTGTGTTCCAGTCATACTGACCAGCATAGAGCAGGTTCCTATGCAGACATCAAATAAAAACCAGAAATTTCACTTGCCTTTGTTTGGTCAATTTGAATATACCTCTTAAATTTATGTTTGATATTTCCCCCCATGTTTCTTCTAAGAATTTGTTTCCCTTTTTTTTTGTTTTCTTTTTTCTTTTTTCCTTAATCGGAAATAGTCCTAGTTACAGATGTAAATGATCACATTAAAGATCAAATTTTAGCTATTTTAGATATTGTGATTTCTGAATAATAATTCTGAAATTCTTCCATAGCCCAATTTTTCCAGTATGTTATTCCACACACTGGAATTTGAACTTCAAAAGTTTGAAACTCTGACATACTTCCTGTTTGCCAGAAAAAGATGGTATCCAAGTCAAAATTAGAGTGTCTGTGTGCTTCTCAAGCACTTCAGTAGTCGTTCCAGCAGAATCCCTTCTGACTTCTACAAAGAATAGATTTTTGGTGGGTTTACATTAAATTCCACAAAGTGTACAACTTCTAAAAACTGTATTTGGTTTGTGTCATAATTTGATTTCTGGACTGGCATTTAAAAATTTAATTTAAAAATTATGTGCCTGTAAAACACTGAATAAAAAGGAAAAGCAAGAAAAGCTTTTTTTTTTCACATTTGTTTTAGCATACATGGAAGTATGAACTAGGGGATCCTTTATCATTCATGATATTTAATTTTCTTCACTGTGAATGCACATATGTCAATACACAGAGACTTTCTTTTGGGCCTTTCATTACTGATTCTCCTGAGAAACTGTTGTTCTCCTGTGCATCAGAGACAACCATGCACTTGTGTGCAGGTTGGAAAGTATTTGTAGGTTTTTAGCACTTCTACTGCTGTTAAAGCACTTCACAGCATCTTCCTGTTGATATCTTCATCAGATGATAGCAGCTTTTTAGCAGCTATTGATAATGATGTGACAGGACCTCTCACCCCTGACACAGCAAAAACTTATCTGCTTCCCCCATGGATAGGTCAGGCTGGAGTAAGCTTGCCTTGTGGTGAATTATCTCGGCTGAAAAGATCCTTAGACAGCAATAAACATCTTGCCTTGAATGCATGGGAAAGGATAAGCTAAAATTCCTGACTGGCAGACACAGCACTTTTAAAAGCTATAAAAGACCACTATAATTTTCATAAAATCAGAAATCTCTTACACAATCTCTGAGTACGTATGGAGAATGGAGTTCTCCTCAAAAGCTGAGATGTCAGCCTCAAGGAACTTTCCTGGGAATGGAGAGAAGAGGGGCTCTTTGGACACCACCATCATTCGTTGGTAAGTGACACTGGCTCGTAATTTATACTATTTCTTTACTAGATGTAATATAGGTACCTTTATTGTGCACTGTCTTATGAACCTACCAGTAGTGCTTCTTTTGTTTATCCCATGTAGTGAGAAGGCTGTTAAAGCCTTACATCTGCTTTTCCTTGTGTCTTTTCAATAAATAATTCATGTTGTAATAGACCTAATTGGTCTTATTCCAAACTTGTGAGTGAGAGTGCCTTTTGGGGTGCTGGCTGCCTCAGTAAAACTGCTGCCTACTGCCAGAAACCTGGGCAAAGGCAGTGGCCATCTAAACTCTCCCCCCTCCATTTGTAACATATAAGGACTTGAAATAATTCAGTGATTATGTTGAACTAACTCAAAATTGTGTTTGAATTATTCAAAATAATATTTCTTAGTGTATTTCTTTTTATATGTGTTGAACTCTCACAAAAGAATGTTACTGAGTAGGCCAATAAAAGCATTTGTAACATGATGAGGACTGTTGGTTCTTATCTCACTAGAGCAAAAATGTTATAGAAGGCTTTTGTAGTGCTATCACAATGTTGTGATAAATATTAGCATTGCTTATAAATTTTGATTTTACTACATTTATGAAGAGCAATCATATTTAGGAAGAAAATGCATAACTCCATGCCCAAAATAATCTGTAGCAAATTTCTGTATTTTTTATTGCTTTGGCACATTCATGTTTTTTTCATATATCATAAAAAGCATAACTTTTTATTTACATTTCACTATTTTGCCTGGAATCAGAAGCAATTTGTGCCAGCTGGAAATCAAGCATAAAGTGCATGTACAATTCTGCAACTGAAGTGTGGTCAGCCTAAGAACAGCAGTATGGAGAGCAATTGCTTTTGTAAAATCCTTTGTTTGCTGAGCATTACCTTACAGTGATATATTCAATATGCTCTTTGCTCTGAATTTGAAGCAGGGAACTAGGTGCTCTCTGGAAGTGGATTTTGTCTTCTGACTGCCAATTTACACTAATTAATTTGATAAGGACAGCAGCTGTATCTGCCTCTTAATTCCTTAATCTTAGAGTAAGAATTAGAAATGGATTAGTCAGAGATAAATATATCTTATGGCATTTTCTCCTGAGAAAAAGCTCTTTTAAAATACTGCATTCTTGTAGCAGGACTGGCCAGCACAGTGATGAAAGCAATTTTCCATTGCTGGAGGGAATCAGCTACGGTGACTGAATGGAAAGGATAAATGTTAGTTGATATTAAAAATGGGGAATACAATTTTGACTATAGGCAGTGAAAATAGTTTTGTGGGCTGAACTAAGGGTGCCTTGGCCCCAGGAATAACAGTGTCTATAGGCTCTCTCTAATGTAAATAAACTTTCTGCAGATGTCAACCAAAGGTCTGGAAAATAGGAAGCATTTCTTTGGGAACTAATGCATTTTTAGTGCTCCTGTTGGTGAGGGTTTATTATTGTTCATGATGTGATGCTTCCTGTTCCAGTATTATATCTCAAGTGTGGAATGAAATATGCTTTTAATGAAATGACTTATTTGGGAATACGCACATTATGATTATTCAAGAATTTCCAAAGTTTGCAAAGATTTTTTTCCTCTACTAAACAAGTCATCACTGAATTCATAACTGAAATTAATTTCTGGAATCTCTTTGTTTTACTTTAAGTGAATTTACTGTGCTGGAAAAGTCCTAGAATGACTACAATTGAGGTACTTTTTTGGATATACTTGATTTAACCATCTGTAACCACCTGTTTATTTATACATCTAATCTGGATGACAAGGGCTCTTTGCCTTTGATGGCCTTTGCTGAGATAACCAGGAAGGCTCTTGGAAAGTGGTTTGACTGTTTCACTAACATGGATGTTCCCTAGAGACTAGCCTGAGATTGTTAATACTCACCAATGAAATTAGCAGATTAATTTTTATTGCTGGATGAAGGACTAAACCAAATTTAAATTAAAGACTCAGCAGTTTTTGGTGGTTTAAAGGAGGCCTTATTTTTTGCTATTTGAAAAGAGATTATACTCTTAAAAGCACAGTGCAGCCAATCTGTTTTGTTATCCTTATCAGCAAACACATTTACTCAGTCACAAAATTGCTAACAATGTAGTATGCATAGAGTCGAGGATAGCAGAGCTTTGTGTTTTTCTGGATTGACCTTTCTGCCTTGTTTAAAGAACTCTGAGGGGATCCCAACATCTTTCACTGAAAAAATGAAAGCTTTGATGTAAGTCCTGAAAGGGGAGGATTGGACAGCTGATTTCTTTGAGAGTTTGGCTTGGAAAAAAATAAAGATTATACTGAGCATAACTCCCTAAGTGTGTATGGATGCTAGATGGCTTTTCCTTTTTTAATTTTTTTTAATTAAATTGATTTGCAAAAATGGAGTTTCCACAGAAGCACTCTCAATAAGGTGCATGGTGCAAGACAAGAGCTTCCTGCACCTTTAAACTCAGTTTCCTGTTAACTAGGTAGGGAGATTGTCTGTGTTCCACCAGTGAAATGCTAAATCTTTGGGGAAGTCTTAGTGTTTGAAGTAACCTCACGACATCCATTTGCAAGATTTGTGTGCTAACATTTAGCAAGCTCCATATTCCTTCTATCCTTCCTGTTTTGAGGGAGGCTGGTGTGTTTTTTTGTTGTTGTGGTTTTTTTT
>VXBU01004724.1:230370-266410 GCA_013400315.1 Bombycilla garrulus | reverse complement strand
AGATGAGCCAGCAGCTGCCCCCTGGCCTCCCTTTACCTGCCCCCTCCTCATTTCCCTCTTGGCCCAGCCAAACTCTTTCTCTCCTCAAGCACCCATCAGTACCAGCAGTCAGGTTTCCCTGCAACTAATGGGGAAAATTCTATAGGTAAGAAGGAACAAAAGGATGCCAAACTCCCAACAAAGCCTTTAAATAGGCCCTCAATAATAAAATAAATATAGTGCTCTTGTAGCTGTGATTTCCTGAAGAGAGGAAGGACTTGTAGAAAGAAGTTTGGTTTTTTGTTAGTTGGAAAAATCAGAGAAGCTTTCAAATACTTATGTCAGATACCTTTTTTTTGTTTTGCTTCTGTTTCGGCAAAAAAGTCAAAGTAATTAATGCATCCAAAAAGAGCATTGCAATAATGTCTTGAACGTTAGTAGAAATCAGATTGTGTGGACTCCAAGAGTGATCATTTTGTATTGAGAACTAGTTGCTGCATCACTACACAAATACTCCTTGCTCAAATATGTATTTTTAAGTATCATTGGGACAGGCCAGGGGAGGCTATCTTGGAGGGGCATGAATTTAATGTAAATAAAAATTCTTCTAATGTTAACATTGCTTTTACAATATCAGCAATAAATGCTGGAGTAAGGAGCTGAATCTCACCATTAAAGTGTTTATTGTTGGTTAGACACTGATGTGTCTAACAGGAGTATTGATGTTCGATTAATTTTAACTACTCTTTCCAGTGCACTTGGTAGTCTGAGCAATGAAAGGGACATTATCTTAATTCACCATTCCAGAAAAGCCCTCAGATCTGTCCTCTCTGCTCTAGTTATTCAGGATGCAGGCCATGCCTGCTTATTATGGAGAGCTCTAACAACAGAAAAAACATTTTATCTAGACCTCCATATGGCACATCACTGGACTACCTAGACACGTGCACTTTTGTTTTTGGTCATTTTGTACAGAAAATACAATTAGACTTGGCTGTCAGATGAAATCTGTCACATTCCTCTTGCAGGAGCTGAACTTGGTCCAGTGCAATAAATACAAAAAAATACTCACCCGTAAAATTGCATGCAGAGCTTACGATTTTGCTTCACTTGGCTAATTTTCTGTGGGGTCTGGTAGGCGCCACTTCCTGGCTGAGCAGCCTGTTTGTATGATCAGCCCCATTTCCTTCTCCACCATGCAATAAAGCAGCATATGGCTTTGTCCCAGCTTCCCAACAGGGCACTTTCCCACAGAAAAATGGGACTTTATGAGGAAGAACCATAAAACCAAGATATGTTGAAATGCTTTGCTAAGATTTGGGCTTTGTGGAGTTGCTCAGATTCCTGGTGATTAAGGGCTACCTTTCCAGGATGAAGGCAACAGATGTCTTTAACAGAGAGAAAATCTGTAGAAAGAAACAAACTTTTCAGAATAATTATGCCCAGCGATATAACTTGGGCTCTCTCTGTCATGGTAGGCGGGACTGAGCTAATAGCCTGTGATTAATAACCTTGGGACCACATCAATTGTGGTCTGCTGGTAATCCCAACAAAATGTTTGTGCCTTCATGTTTGAGAAAGATCTTCAGGAGAAGTGTCACGCCTTTGTATGGTGTTGGGAGAGCTTGCTTATTGTTCTGCTGGCCCTTGCCTCAGGTTTTTCTTATTCTTTACATTCTGGTCACTTGAATGGTCAGCTGCCCATATTTTTAACTCTAGGGAAAGATCTGTCATGTTTTGATGTTAAAGTGCTGCTTTTCAGAGGCTTTCTCAGGCACTGGGTTTCCCAAGCACCAGCTTCTCAACTTGTTTGTGAGTAGGTGACTGGGCTGCAGGAGGTAGCTGCTACCTTTAGAGCAGAGGGGAAGGGTCACTGTCAATGGACTGAACTGGTGAGAATTTGCTATTGCTGTATCATCTCTAGGCATCCCGGACAAAGGTAATAGGTGAGTCATGACGTCTCTGTGCAGGCTGGGTGTATACTCTGTGGAAATAAAGCTTTATCAGGTGCTATTAATCTCTTCTTAAAACCATACTCAACAATAGGAATAGGGAAGGAGAAAAGCATATTTTAGAGAGCTGCTTGCATTTCAATTCCCATTTCTAGAGCTGTGCTCTTATTGCCCAGTGCTTGAGCTCATTACAGTTCAGTCTTTTCTTGTAATCATCTTCATTTGTAATACTTCTGCTTGGTGTGAGAGGTGTCACTTTGACGGGAGCCCATTCAGGGATTTAATATTGCATCAAGGAGAATAAGATTAACCTAGAAAAGCATCCAGAATGAATGCAAATGTAATACATCTCAGATATTAACACTGTACAAGTCAAATAACAGCAGGATGCTCTAAGGTAGTGATAATTGCAGGTGTAGTTAATTCCCAGTCTTGATCTTGTTCTTTTTTTCAGTTTAGAACGATGTGGACTGAAACTGGAAGAGGGCTCCCAGCAAATATTTGGCATTTTTGCTAGTCTACAGAAAAAAACCTCAGAAGAGAGTGGGAGAGAACAGTCCCCTGTCCCTCAGAAGCGAGAAAAACAGTTCAATAGTAAATTGAATACAATGTAAACATAAATGTTTACAGGCATAAATGCCTGTAATCAAGTCTGTCCTACACTAAGAATCAGCAACAAAATAAACAGAAAAAATTGTTCATAGAAGTTTTTCTCTGACAAAGGGATATGTTCTTTGCATTTTGTCTTGTTTCTGTGTGATGGTGCATTTTTTGTGTTCTCCCTTCTCCTCCTTCCCTGCTCTTTTGGGGTTGTTTTTTTGTTTTAAAGCTGCAACTTGTCTCTTTTGACTTGCACTGAAACTCAGGTGTTGACTTCTCCCCCGGAAGGAAGACACTGCAAAGAATTGCTCTCCCTGTGCCTTTTTTTGCTGCTTGAAACTTTTTAAAAGATCAGTAGTCTATTGTTCCATTTCAAGATTCAGACACTCATTCCATGCACCATTACCCATGGAAGAAGGAAAAATAGACTATTATAACTGTAAGTGAAATACTCTCAGCTAATGGCCAGTATAAAACATGTGCTTTGTACATACACACAAGTCTTTGAGAGAGAGTGCATGACTTTGATATTCCTTTCTCTAATAAAAAAGCAGTTAATAACACTGAACAGACTTCTATAGAAGAGAAAGAAATTCCACCCACTAATCTTACATGAGAAAACCAGACAGAATAAGATTTGAGAGAGAGAAACACCTCTAGGCTCAGTTAAGAAATATTTTGATACTGGAGTCCCAGTAGTGATGCACAGTAAAACCTCTTGCTTTTAATTGCTGAACAATTATGATGGAAATGGTGTGAATAAAATGTAATGCCTTTGCAAAACAACAAGAAAGGCATTTCCTATGTGATAATAAATAACAAAGGGTAAAGTGGTCCACTTGTGATTTTGTATTTGTCCCTTGATTTTACATTGTGTCTTTTAAGACAGTAATACAAATTCTCTATCCACCCGTGTGTACACACAAATTCTTTTTTTTGGAAGAATATATATATACATACATATGTATACAGTAAAATTTTGCAGTACTCTGTGTTTACAGATATATTTTCTTGTTTGGAATAGACTGAAAATTGGGTCAATTGACAAATTACTTGTATTTTGATATGTTCCTGTCAGTGAGATTTGCTTTCATATCATTTGTTTTTCTTAATTCATGTGATCAGACACCCAGTTCCTACGGCTGATATACCATTTTTTTAAAAAGATTCTGTTCCACAGGGACTTTCCCCCCACCATCTCATGGTACATACAAAGCTTATCTTTCCAAGAAGCACCTGAAAGTGACTTCTTTCAGTTAACACAGTATGTTCCAGGACAGTAAAAGTGTTTCAGACCTTATATATGATTGGGACCTGTCTGCAGACTCTTTCAGCCTTCAACCATAGTTTCTTTACCTTGCTGATCTACATACTTGACAAGCACAGATTACGTGTCCTGTTTCATCTATAGATGTTGGCACTGAATTAATTTGTCTCCCAGCACTATATAAAAGGATATCCCTCTAGAAAAATTTGAATTGGGTCCAAAGTGAGTTTTCCGTCTAGCAAAAAGGAGATAGAAAGGAAACCAGATGCACAGCTTTTATGTGAGATTCTTAACTCATGGGAAACCAATGGATAAAACTTAGTATGACTTGATTAATGACTGAAAAACGTGGTGTTGTTTTGGCACGTCCTGGTTTTTGGTAGCCAGGGGGGCCACAAAGATGACTTCTGTGAGAAGCTGCTGGAAGCTTTCACCATGTCCGGCAGAGCCAATCTCTGGTGGCTCTGAAGATGGACATGCTGCTGGCCAAAACTGGGCCAAGGAGAGAGGTTGGTAATGCCTCTGTGATGACATATTTAAAAAGGAAATAAAAATGAAGTCATAAGGTTTTTGCTCCTAGTCAGAGAAGAGGAGGAGGTGAGAACATGTGAGAGAAACATAGAGACACCAAGGTCAGTGGAGAAGGAGGGGCAGGAGGTGCTCCAGGCACAGGAGCTGAGATTCATCTGCAGGCCTTGGTGAGACCATGGTGAAGCAGCTGAGCCCCTGCAGCCCTTGGGGATCCATGAGGGATGCAGAGATCCACCCACAGCCATTGGGGGAGGTGCCCATGCCGGAGTGGGTACGTGCCTGGAGGAGGCTGTGATCCAGTGGGAGACCCAGAGCAGAGAGGGGCCCCTGCTTCCAGGCTGGAGCAGCCTGTCCTTGGAGGACTGCACCCCAGGGAAAGAGAGACCACTTGACAGCAGTTTTGGGAGGACTGGCTGCCCATGGGTGAAGTTCACTTNGAAAGGGCTTTTTTTTTTGTTGTTGCTTTAAGGGTTTGTTTTACTTCTCATTATCTTCCTGTGATTCTGATAGTAAAAAAGTTCACTTTGCAATATAAGTTGAGCCTGCTTTGCCCTTGAAATAGCTCTCCTGCTCCTTATCTCACTCATAAAGTGTTTGTTATTTTTTTTCCCCTTCTCTGCCCAGCTGTGGCAGGGGAGAGTGAGCAAGTGATTCTTGTGGTGACTGGCATTGGGCCAGTGTCATACCACATCAAAAAAGCCTTTGGGTCACAGAAATAATTCTAAAATTAAATAATGACATTTTGTAAAGGCCTTGGTGATTTTGGTGTTTGAAATTTTATTTTCTTTTAGAAGACACTTTGTGCACTAGTCAGAAAATATTTCTTCATCTACTCCTTAATTTTTTTTCTTCCCATTTTCCCAATCTGCCCAAATCTGTGTCTTTGTCTCAATCATCCTAAATTTCTCAATCTCTTTCTCAGTATTTGAGGTACATTGATTCTAAGTCCATTTCCTCATCACATATAAAAGTTTTGGTCAGGGAGAGGAGGAGGAGGAGGAGAACCTAGCTTGACCCTCAGCTGGTTATAGTAAGTGGTTCAATAAACATGACTAATAATGATACTTTACCTTACAAGATCAAATACCTTTGGCAGCCAATTGATAGTGGGATCTGTGCTGGGGCCAGTTCTGTTTAGTATTTTGTTTTGATGACATGGATGTGGATATTGAGTCTATCATTAGTAAATTTGCAGATGACACCAAGCTGGGAGCATGTGTCGATCTGATGGAAGGAAGGAGGGATCTGCAAAAAGACTTGGAATGGTTGGATGGATGGGCAGAGTCCAGTAGGATGAAGTTTAATGAGTCCAAGTTCTGAGTCCAGCATTTTGGCCACAATAACCCCCTGCAGCGTTACAGACTGGGGGCGGTGTGGCTGGACAGGGCCCAGGCAGAAAGGGGCCTGGGGGTCCTGGTGGACAGCAGGCTGAACATGAGCCAGCAGTGTGCCCTGGTGGCCAAGAAGGCCAATGGCCCCTGGCCTGTGTCAGGAACAGTGTGGCCAGCAGGAGCAGGGAGGTCATTCTGCCCCTGCACTGGCACTGGTGAGGAGCACCTTGAGTGCTGTGTCCAGTTCTGGGCCCCTCAGTTTCAGAAGGACATTGAGACCCTTGAGCGCGTCCAGAGGAGGCAACGAGGCTGGAGAGGGGTTGGAACACAAACCCTGTGAGGAACGACTGAGGGAGCTGGGGTTGTTTAGCCTGGAGAAAAGGAGACTCAGGGGTGACCTTATCACTCTCTGCAACTTCCTGAAGGGTGGTTGTAGTCAGGTGGGGATTGGTCTCTTTCTTCAGGCAGGAACTGACAGAACAAGGGGACACAGTCTCAAGCTACACCAAGGGAAATATAGGTTGGATATTAGGAAGAAGTTCTTCACAGAAAAGGTGATAAAGTACTGGAATGGCTGCCTGGGTAGGTGGTTGAGTCACCATCCCTGGATGTGTTTAAAAAAGACTGGATGTGGCACTCGATGCTATGGTTTAGTTGAGGAGTTAGGGCACACGTTGGACTCGATGATCTTAAAGGTATCTTCCAACCTAGTGATTCTGTGTGAACTTTTCCATAGACATTATATGAAAAATTGACTTGTGAATTTTATCACTGTAATTATTTAATAAGGTAGGAATATGGATCAGAAAACAGCTGGTTGTAGCCCCTGAGATCCCTGTGAATTATGTTCATGAATTATGTGACATATGGATTATGTTCTTATGAAAAATTACACAGGTCATAATTCCAATTATATTTAGAGCTGAAAAGGAAACAAAAAACCTCCAACCCCAAAACAACAAAACACCCTTACATATATGTAACTAGATTTTTTTCTTTTAAAGTGCACAAAATTTTGGATTTTTTCTACTTTGGAAATCAGTTGGAAAATTCCTTTTAATTGGGATTAAAGCAGACATTTTTCTGGCATTAAGTCAGTCTGAAAATGCCATTGCTCATGTCTCTTGAATGTTAAGGGAAAAGTATAGGAATGCTAAGGGCTGAGAATGTGGTTGTGTGATCTTGTCTGATGTGGAAGGAGCTTTCTTTTAGGTGGATGGAAGGTTAAACACATCTTTATGATTCTGGGTTTACAGCAAATCATAAAGTTATTAATGGCCAAGGCTTATTAATGATGTCTGCAATGTAGAATTATAGCTTCACCAGGCTGTTCTGTTCTGGGTCTGAATTGTAATTCATCCTTACTTTGAGGTGGGTATTGCCACCTAAGCCTGATTGTTCTGGAAAATTTGAAAGTGTTGTTATTTCTATAGGTCTAATTGTCCTCATTGGATTGTTTTGCTATAGTTCAACAGCTGAAGAAGGGAGAGATTGTCTTAAATCAGGAGGGCTTTTGTGGAAGACAAGGAGAAGGAAGCTTTGTGGCATGTCTAATTTTAGCATTGATCTTTCATTTCTTGAGAGTTAAGTGTGAGATGGTCTTAAATCCTGAGTCTAGGACTACTGAAGATTGACTAGGCTATATGTCTGCTCCCAGGGGAAGGCAGTGCTCTTGCACTTAATAAAAATACAAGACCCCCAGTAGTTAAAATAAGTGCCTTTACTGCCTTTACTGAAAAAAAAAAAAGAATAAAAAGGTAAAAGGTACAAGTTGAAACTTTTGCTAACAAATCTTTAGCTTTTGTAGACTCAGGGCAAGTGAGTCTTTCTACTTTCTCAGTCTCTGGCAAAAAACTTTGTGGCGGGAAATGTGGAAGGGAAGCAACATTCTTATTTAGAGTAGGAAAGTCAGAATTCAGCTTGTTGAGTAATAATACATGAGAGATTGATAGATAATTTTAATCAGAGAAGTGAATGAATGAATACTACTCAAATTCATTTGAGAAAAGCATCCACAAAATACCATTGCATACAATTTCCTTTGCTGCTTATAAATGCAACTCTTCCTAAGCCTCTAACAGGTCAGTAGCCAAGGCATTTAATTGCCAGCTACCTTTAAACCTTGAGCAGGTCAGCAGAGACACGATGCTATCAGAGATAATTTGTCATTTATGTATTTCCATGGAGTGATAAATAATGTCTTGCTGTGAAGGGTCCTTGTGGGTGTCAAATACTGCTACTGGCTGTAACAGAAAGAAAGGAAAAAAATAAAAGGCTGGCAAATAGATGTTTCTGTAAATGTAACTTGTAGTTTGCAAGTAGCCTTGAGGCTAAAAGATAATTCCACCTCTGCTGAGGGAGAGTAAAGAGGTGGCAGATGAACAATTCAACCTCTGTGTTATTTATTGATTGAAAACAACTCCTGACACGTGTGCTGCTCCTGAAATTTATTAAAGCCAGTCAAACATACAGAATGTGGTATACACAGACTTGCTCTCTTCCCTCTTTGAATTTCAATTTTTAAGTGCTTCCTAGAGACAGATATAGAATCAGTCATCATGTCTGGCATGTGGTGTGTATTTAGGACCGGAGCCAAAACTTACTAAAGTTGGTGGTTGTCTTTCAATTGACTTCAACTGGCTTCAGCTCAAGCCTTCAAGAAAAAGAAAAGAAAGAAGGAAAAATATGACTGCATGTAGTTCAGTCTAAAAGAGCTGAAATAAACCCAAATCTTGCTTACCCTCTCAAAATAAGTGGAGATAGGGTAGATGAAGAGACCTACATAGACCTGGAGTGTTGTGGATGAAGATCTTTGTTTTTCTATGCCTGCAAATCCCCAGCTCCTAATGCTGTGTAGCAAAGGTGGAGGGCAGGAATTCAGGTCTTGTGCTTATCCCTGTGTTCCTCCTGCATGGGGACGATGGATGCCAGATGCTTGGAGTTAAAGATGTTTGTCACATGTGTGTTGACTCTGCTGGTACCACCAGCTGCCACAAGCTCTGTGCCACATGTGGTGGGTTTCTCTCACATCTTGGGCAATTACTTTGGTCATAGGCAATTTGTTCTACAAATTGGAGGAGGGTGCTTTAACAGAATTTACATAATTATCTTTCTGTTATAAGGAACTCCTGCCAGTAGTGAAACCACACTCACTAATTGAAATTCCTTATGGCTTTCCCTTGGCTGATAGGTGTGACAATATTTATAACTTTAAAAAAAAATGTCTTCTCTGGGTCTGAAGTTTTTCTCCAGAAAAGAGAAAGTATTTGGGGAAAAAAGCACTATTTTATCTTTCAATTAATGTTAAAAAAAAAAAAAAGGAGTAAGTCTTAATGGCCTTTGTTAAGGAAAAAAGTAGAAAGGCAGAGAAGCTCAGAGCACTGAGATTCTCTGCAGTGATGCCAGCTTCAGCACTGGGGAATGCAGTGCTGCAGTAAACATCAGGAAATGGTGATCCAGTTTTGGGATACCATTTCAGAAGATATATTTAAGCTGTTGCATCCTCAAATGTGGTTTAGAATATTTCCTTTTATGCTCTCAGAGACAGAAAAACTCATGTAGTACAAAATGAGTTTTTCTTCTAATCAATTTTTCTCTTTCTGTGATGTCTCTGAGTTAGTGTTTCTCCTCTTTTACAGAGACGATCTCTGCTTTTTGTCTCAAACACTGGTGTTGCATACTCAGCTCAAAACCAGAACAAGGATCTGCTAAACCCTATATGTCCCGAGGACAGCAGATTTGGGCTGGCCTCAGGTTATTAATGGCAACCAGATCTTTAGTATTAAAGACACACTTTTTTTCCTTTCACATTCATGAAGATTGCACTTTGTTTTTAAAGAGAAAAAACCCCTTCTCACCGTATTCAGCATTGGCAGCTCATGAGATATGACCCTGATTCTGTTCTTATTCCTGAAGGGACTGACACTATATCCTTTACTTATTGTTCAGATAGGTTCAAGAAATATCTGTTCTTGCATCTTGGTGGCAGAACTGATGTGCTGTGATGATTTTGTACTTGGCAGGTTGTACAGGACATATGGCTTTTGCATTGCATTATTGCTGCTGGCAGAACAGAGCCCAAAAGATGGATGAACTCTTTGTAGGATTGCCTCCTATTCATTTTGCTGTCTGTCACCCAGGTGCATTTTCTTGCTTGCACCCATTCTTACAGGCCTGCTTCAGCAGAAGATTCTCCCCTGGCTAAATAGTATTAAAATGTCAGAAATTATGTCTGAAGCTCCTTTAGATTAGGAGGTTTCCAAGTAGGCTGCTTTAATTTTCAGAAGCATTTTGTGTATTTCTGATCAAAAGGTTTTGCTTGTGCCTTGGTAGGATTTCATCAGGGAAAGGATGAGATGGTGCCTTCCAAAGCAAAGGTGTTTCAGTTTGCTTTGATTTTCCAGCAGGAAATGCCTGGGCAAAAAAAAGGTCATTCTTTGCTGCAGGGTGTCATGTTGTTCCTGTTTGGGCCATGCTTTGTTTTGCTGCTGACAACCCTGCTTTGCTTCACAGTTTATGTGAATGGACCTGCCAGCTGGAATTATGGACCCTAAAAATGCTGAAATCTGGCAACCCTGGCACCAAAAAGGATTTTTATGCTTTGTAAACACACACCCATGCCATATTGTTTGATGCTGCCACTCTTTTGTGTTTGCGTTTTCCTTATGTTTTTGTTACACCTTGCAAAGACAAACTGGCACCTGCCCCAGGTGCTCCTGTTTTACTAAGACTTTGAAAAGGAAAGAGTTTGGATCAGGAACCTGAGCAACCTCCATCCTTGGAGCTGGGCAGAGAATAGCTGAATGCTCCTGTGCTAAATGACCAGACCTGCTCGTGGCAGGGTTGGGACTGGGGACACCCCATGTTCCCTCCTATCCAGGTGGTCCTGGAATCTTCTGATCCCATCATATATTTCTCATATAGCTTCACCCACTCTCTCCCTGTAAATATTCTCTGAAAGAATATTCTTCCCTCCTGATCATGTATGGCATGTTTTTAAAGTTTCTAGAAGTTTCCAGAAAGCTGTGGTGCAAATATGAAAAAGAGAGTGTGCTACTTTTTACATGGGCAGATAGTGGTAGGATAAGGGGACCAATTTCAAGCTAAAAGAGGAGAGATTTAGATTAGATTTTAGGAAGGAGGTGGAGACTGACATAAGTCCAGGGGTGAGTTTTAGATCAGACTGTACAGGGGGGTTCCCGTGCTCAGGGACTCCTGAGCAATACCCTAGATCCCTGTCCAGACCTGGGATTTCATTTCAGCCAACCAGGTGAGGAGAGCGTGGAAAAGGGAGCATCACAGGAGATTTAAACAGCTCCAGGGAGTGTGAGCAACTTGGAATGCATTAAACTGAGTGGCCAGTATGAGCACAGCAGTCAGCACAGGCAGGGTGAGCAGGAAGGTGTGGTATCCTTCCCATTAGTTCAAGTGGAGTGTTCAGGAATGGTTTCCACATGGCAGGCTGCTAAACACTCCGTGTGTACCAGAAAGGATGTGGCAATACAAACGGATCTGCTGTGGAAAAATACTGGGGTCCAGCTATGGGGCTTCAAAGAGCACCAGAGCTTGGTACTGGCATCAGAGGGTAACAGATAACACCTGTGTGAGGTGAGAGCCAGTCAATGATCTGCTTTGCTTGCTGGTGCAACTCAAAGAGGAGATGGAGAGGTTAAGCAGTAGGGATTTGAGGAAGAGATTGACCAGTGGAACCATTCTGTACCTGCCCCAAGGCAAATGTACCAGCCAAATGCAACTCAGGAATTGCTATGGTCTGTCTTGGGCCTCTCACTTTAAAGGTCGTTGATGTGTTAGTGTGTGTCCAGCAGGGTCAACAAGGCTGGTGAAGAGTTTAGAAAACAAGTCTTGTGAGAAACAGCTGAGGGAACTGGGTTTGTTTAGTCTTGATAAGAGCAGGCTCAGGGGGAACTGCATTGTTCTCTAAAACTCCCTGAAAGGAAGTTGCAGTGATGTGGGGGCCCATCTCTTCTGGTGTGCCTTCAGTGAAAGGACCCAAAAAAATGGCCTTAAACTGAGAGAGGGAAAATTCAGATTAGATATTAGAAAAAAATTTTCTCTGTTTGGGTAGACAGGCATTGGAATAGGTTGCCAAGAGAGGTGATGGAGTCACCATCCCTGGAGGTGTGTAAGAGGCATCTGGATATGATGCTGGTGACATGGTTTGGTGGTTTAGGGGTTATAGTGGCAATGCTGGGTGGATGATTGGACTGAATGATCTTAAAGGTCTCTTCCAGCTTTGATGATTCTATCCTCCAGACAACTTACATCTTCTAACTATATACCCCCAGATCTTCATCTATTTGTATCTTTATTATATTCGGATATTTGTTATCAGCTGAGGGACACAAGATAAAACTCAGTGTTTTCATGAAAATCTGGATGTGTCTCATAGAAGAGATGATTTTAAAGAACAGCCACAGCTTTATTTTTGAAATCTGGGCTTGTCATATAGATATTCTGTGTCTGGATGGCATTAGGGTACTATTGAAACTTTGTATGAAACAGTGATATTTATTTTATTTAATAATAGAAAAAATCCTTGTATAAAAAATCCCATAAATTCAAAGAAGGTTGAGAAAAATCACTGCTAATATTTTATGTGAAATGAAAGGCCACAAAAAATGGGTGAGGATCAAGAATTACTAGCAACACTTCAGAATCGTCAATGCAAAGACAGTTACAAGATTAGGCCATAATTATCTAAGATAATACCAATTTAAATAAGCAAGCATTTCTTTTACTATTCCCATTGCAGGCAGCTTGCAATTTTACAAATGCTAGAGTTTTCTCATAAAGACCACTGCAAAATTCTTAGTCAGGCAAATAGGTAAATTTGCTTTAAAATTCTACCATCTGGAGACAATCTGGCAAATTGGTCTTTAAAACAGATAATAATAATAATACTTAAAGAAGCTGTCATCTATTTTTCAACTCTGACTGCTGTTCTCATTGCAGTCTAGGTTGGAATATGTAAAATACTTTCATTGAATTCTTGTTCCTCTACACTAAGCAAGATACCTTTGGTGTATGTTCATGATTTGTGGTTTTACAGCAAGAAAATTTAGCCACACAGTTTTCCTTTCAAGATCTTCATAACTAAAAGAAATGCCTGAAATGGCAAAGAAGAGAAAAAAAATTGGACTAACTAAGCAAAAAAAGAGAAATCTAAATTAATTAAAATTTAATAATGTGTGATGGGGCAAAAATTGGTGATGTCAAATCTTCGGTGTTACTGTTATAAAGAGATACTTATAGAGCCATAAACTTTGTCCTAATGATCAAAACTGTGGGTACAATATTTTCCTGGAAAGCTAATTAAAATATCTGTATTAAAATTGATGACATGTATATTACTGGATCATAATTGGTTATAGTACCCAAAGAGTATGCAGATACACAAGATGAAATACCTAATATGATGCAAAGAGCATTTACCTGGCATGAAACAGGTAAATTATGGTGTGGCCAACCTTAGATCTTGGCAAATTGCTGTCCGAATTAAAATTTAGCAGAAGCATTTGTGTTCTTCAATAGGTAATCAACAAATAAGACACATTCTGCTCTTCCATGCCTTTTGTGTCTCTACTGAATCAGTTTCTTTCAGAGATCATATCATCTCATTGCAGAGGCTGCATAAGCATTAATAAGCACTTTTCTGAATTTTTGAAGACTGGAAAATAGAGCTGCAAAGTGCAGATCAATGAACCCTTTGTCGCCAGGTGGTGCAGCAATTGTCAGGGGAGTGCTGTCAGTGCCACATTAAGTCCCCTGCCATGCTTCTGGGTCGAGGAAGGTCTCTCGTCCTCTTCCTCCACCTCATTGAACTGGGGCACTTCTCAGGCTTCTTGCTTGGTCTGCTCAGCATTTAAATTCAGCAGTAAATGTGTGAATCATAAAATGTATATGCTGAGCTCAACCTGTAAATCTGGCCTTGGGATTGTTTCTAGGGCATCCACTTCAGGGAAGCTGAATCACCCCTTAGGATCTTTGTGCTGTTACACAGAGTTCCTGTGCCATGGTGTGGCCTCTGAGGCTTCCTGCCTGCCTCTCTGGACCCTGTCTCTGAAGAGCAGTGTGTTTGAGAGCACTGAGCACTTTTACTGGAGATGACAAAAATGGTCTAGTTCAAAACACGAGGGAGTTGTTCTTGCTCTGCACTGCAGCTTTTCTTAGCAAAAGGCATGGGGCTGTATTCCCTTCTGTCATACCCTGGAATCACTTTGTTGAAATGAGCTGATCTTTACCAGTGAGGGTTTGACCCACTGCAGCTTGGTGCAAGCGGAGCTAAGAAAATCTGCCTGCATATTGATGAGAGAATGAAACAACAAGCTCTAGGGTTGGTGATATCAAGAGGAGGAACGCAGCTATTTTAACCTATTCCATCAGAATGAAAAATAAATGTGAACAAACTGTATAGAATTGTTAGGGTTTGCTTGCATTGTTTCTTTCCCTGTGTGGCAGCCCTTGCCTTGGGTGATTTTATGATGATCATCTCTTCCCTGATCATCTGCTTTGTGCCCAGGAACAGTTGCTGTAACTTTAAGGTGGGTATGGGGAGGAGGGGTGAGCCTTGGGGCTCTTACGCAGGCTTTCTCAAAAGCCTCACTCCCAAGTGTGCTTGGTGTGGTGTGGACCAGTGGTTACTTTGCTGCTTAGATATCTTGGTTAGCTTCGTCGAGAAGGCTGTTTTTCCCCCTTTTCCCAGTCTTGGAGACTGCAATCTTTCAGTAGGTTTTGTTTTCTCTTTAACTGTTTGGCTTGGTTTTGGTCTGAGATCAGAAGTCAACAGGAGACGATCGGCCAGGACCAGTGGGGGAGATGCAGGGCCACTCCACCTCAGATACACCTCAGACAAGCCAACCAGCCAAAGAAAGGACCCAGCTTCATCTGTGGTGAAGAGACCAACATCAGAGATTCACCAGCTTCTCATCTGTTCTTGCCCTAGCTGCTACGTGAACATTTTGGTTTTTCTTCCCTGAGACAAGGCTAGATGCCATTTTGTTCCCTTCTGCCACATGGTTGGCCATTTTTTCTCGTTTCCTTTGGTGGTTTATATATTTTTGTGTGGTTTTTTTTTTTTTTTTTTTTTTTTCCTCCTGTGTGTATGTGTATGTGTGGGGTAAGGTTCTGACAATTAATTTATTCATTTTTTCCCACGTCATGTGGGCACTCATTTTGTCGATAAACAGTTGCTTTTTTTTCACTTTCATCCACTAGTATTCATTTTCTCAATGGCAGAAAGGGAGCCCTATTTTCTATTAGAGGAGACACTTATTCCAGAGTGTTCTTCTTCTAAACTTTTCTCTAAACCAGGAGAGCCCTGAACCACGCTTCCTCTTGCTTTCCCCTTGTCTTCCTGCAGTGGTATAACTGAGCTTTACAGGAATTTGTATAGATCCCAACAGTAAATTTTGGTGTAGCCTTTTAAGATGGCTCATTGTGGTCAGACTTTTCTGCAGGGGGTTGAAATCCACATCTGTATATTAACATTTAAGCCACTCTCAAGGCTTTTTTTCATCTGGCTTCAGAGGTGAGAAAAAACATTTTGGAAATCAGATTATTGGTTGTTGCTGTTGCTTTTTTACCTCCTAGAAGCTATTAGTAAGTGATATTAATTAAAATGGAAGGGAGGTCTCCCTTTCGTGGGGATGAAGCTTTCAAGTTAGTGAAAACTGCTCGGTTGGAACCTGGTGTTAGAGAAAATGAAAGCTCTTCACAAGTTTTGCATTATGGCTTTGCAGGTAATAAATAAGGCAGAACTCTCACAGTATTGTTCAAGCTATGCAATTTATTTTTTATAAATAGTTGGTGTAATTTTATCTAAAAATAATAGCTACATTTTAATGCTTTTTAGAAAACAGGTATCTGATATGCTATGATACAGCACCAGCACCTAGAACTCAGGCTAAAAAAAAAATCTAAAATCAATACTTACTTTTGTAACAGAATTTCTGTTAGACCTGAACAGTATTCCTTCTGGAGCCTAGTTTCTCAGTAGACACCTTCTGAATGTAGCTTACAATCAGGATTTGAAAATTTATCAGACCATTCCTTACCTTGAGTGAGAAGACATGGGTTAGTTTATTAATTGGGAGTTTTTCACTATTTTACATAGGAGAAAAGACCCTTCTTTGCTTTGGATTTGATGCACACTTTGTATATGGGAAGAGTTGTCAAGATGATTGTCAGTAAACTAGGCTCAGACAGATAAGGTGTCTGTACAGACTGGTTTTCAACCCAGAGAATAAATATGAGATAGATTCAGCTATTCTATCTGAAAGGCTACGGTTTGCTTTGAGATGGTTTCATGTTTCCTGATGAAATTTTTCTTCCTGACAGCTCTGGAGGGCAGCATTGCACTTTGGATGACAGAAGGCTTGCTATTAGCTCCTTCATTAGTGGAAACAATGAAAAAGCAGATTTTTTTTTAAGGTACGTGTGTGGGAAGGGGTACAGGAACAAAATGAATGAGAGAGAAACAAACCAAGGAAAAAGTAGAAGAAACACTAACCCAGAATACAGGAGTGGTGTGGGGGAGGGGAGGAAGGTGTATTTGTTTTTGGGTTTGTGCTGTCTATTCCTTACACATTTCTTCAGAGTGTGTATAGTACCAAAGAATTGAGATCTTCCTGGACATGCTATACTGGATAACCTCTTGAAATAGAAAACTACTATTATCTTAACTTCTCTGTGATGATCTATTAATTTTTGCCTATCCATCTTCTCACCTTGTATATTTCTACGCAGCCACCTGGAGTATTCATTTTAAGCCACAGCTATTAAAATACTAAATTGGAAGCCCATTTTGCCTGCAAGTAGCCTTTTAAAACAAGCTGCATAAGCACCCTTTAAGTCCTGCAATGCCTCGTGAGAGCTGTATTAGCAATGGCCCAGGGCAGCAGGGAGGAGGAAGTTGTCCTTATCTGTTTCAAACCTGAAACACATCCCATGAAGGTACATTCCACTGTGCCTTCTGCCAGGGAAAGTAAACATGCAGCCTCAGTGCAAGGTCAGATATGTGAGAGCCTGGTGGCTTGCAGTAATCCACCCTGGGTTCCACCAGGCTGCTGTTGACTGGCACAATCCATGTGCAGCCTTTTCCTACAGGTTCTCCTTTAATAACCTCCTGTTAGTTCCAGCCATGGCTGTCAGAGACTGGTAAAGGTGATCTGTTCCAAGACATCTTGGGAACTTGGGGTGTGTGGCAGGGGGGTGGTCAGGCCTTGCTGTGGTGAGGTGCCCCCAGTGCCCTTCAGCTCCACAGTGTCTGTCAATCACGACATGGAGGCAGCCCCCCAGTGTTGCCTAAGCCACTCCCTGAGCGGCCAAGAGACTGAAAGTCCCACCTGGGAAGAAGGCTTTAAGAAGCCTAGCCAGGAGGTGAGCATGTTGTTTGTTTTTTTATCCTGCTTTCATCTTGAAGCTGTACACTTCTGGAACCCAGGAGTTGGTAACTAGGTCTGTTTTTCTACATCTTCTGTGTCTTTTTGTTTTTCTCCCTTTCTTCTAACTACCTTCTCATGGAGTGTAGCATTGAATGGATTATATGGTCTTCTATGTTCAATGGGCTAAGCATATGCTGGGATTTGTGATGTTATGCTGTATTTACTCTTTTGTCAATGTTTCTTAATTTTATATAGTTTGCCAGTAAACTTTTGTGTATTTTTACCTCTTGACAGTATTCATTGGAATTTTCTCCTTTGTGCCTTCCCAGAGCAAAAAAAGACTTGGTTTAGCTCTAGGTTTGAGTGACTGGGGTGTAACAATGATCCAAAGGATGTTCTCAGACTTTCTGTAAATAAGCTTTTGTGACATGAAGCTGTGATGCTTCTTAAAGAGGTAATCAAATTGTTCACAATCCAGAGGCAGGTCTGAATATGGATGCTCAAACCTATTTTTGCTTAAAGCCTGCCTTGTTATTGCAGCTGAAATTCAGTACAGATCCCTTCCCATGTGATACCTTTCTCTCAGTATCTGATTTTGGTTTGCCTCAGGCCATTTCATGTCAATGTCCTCTTTGCCTGACTTGTAAGAATGTTCAGCTGCAATTCAGGATTGCAATGATGGTGCTGTGGAAGTGCAGCATCATTGCAATCCTGAATTGCAGTTGAAATGCAGTGGAACAAGCTCCTGGGATTCGTGGTGGTTGTTATATTGTCCAGAATGTTGTCTCCATGGACATCAGTTCCACTAGCTTAACCAGAGTCACATAAGAACTTGATAAAGGAAACTTTTTTTTTTCCAGAATGGACTTTTTAAGTCTAGAAAGCCACACATTTTTTTTCTTCTTTTCTTTTTTTTTTTTTTTTTCCAAGAATAACTTAGGCTGGGACAAGTTTCTTAGGCTGGAAATAATCTAAGGGAAAGAAAGAAAATATCTTGGGTGATGAGACCAAGGTTGGAGGCCATGGTCAACCCAATTCAGTAAGAGGACCTGGGTCTTGTATCTTGCATGTCAGGTGAGACTTGGATTGTTGATAGTCTCAGGCTTTGTTTCCTTTAACTTGTTTATGAAAAAAAAAATAAATCCAGAGGTTAAGATTTGTCCTGACAAAGTACTTAAATTTTTTTGAAATTTCCAATGCTTTCTCAGGAGAAGTAAATAATTCTCATTCCGCATTCTGCTCTACAAATGTGTGTGAAAATTCTTACAAGGACAAGCCTTTACATTTGAATAGCAGTCTTATCAATGGCACTGATTTAATTTAAATGAGAAGGGATTCATTCCTCATATATGGAGGAAACTTTTGGAAAGAAAGAGACAACAGAGGAAACATTTTGCTTTGGCGGAAAGTACAGATTGGGCAGGGTATGAAAGACCACATGAAGATTAATTACTTCTGTTGAAATTTATCTTGCCTGCTCAAGTTTTAATTATTTAATTATAGTACTGTCCTTAGGTGCTGAGGCCAGGAATGTAGTGATTCCACAGGAAAGGTCATACCCTCCTGTGTTTAATTTATGTGATTTCTTGTACTTAACCCTCCTGCCCTCTCAACAGGAAGAAGGATTAAAATTTATTTCTTGGCAGGATGTTTTATGCTTGTGCCTTTTGTATGTCTCATGTCAGTTTTAACCCGCGGATCACACTCATTACAATTGATGGAGTGTTGTGATTTATTGAAAGCTCTGGCAGTTATTATTGTTTATTCATTCAGATTCGAGAAGACTCAAGAAGATTTGAAATGGGATTAATGCATTTATAAGAACTCTACAAAATGCTTCCTGGTTCTCTGTTTCAGTGTCTCTTCCTTTCTTTGACAGATGTTTTCCTCCATTGACAGCTTAGCTTTATTGTTTTATTGTGGTTTGATTCAAGCTTTAAATAACACCCTTCTTCTTCTACTCCAAGCCTCTTCCAAGCTTGCATTGAAAGGAGAAATAGGATCTTTTAAACCCAGTGAGACTCCCAGTGAGGAGCAGAATGTACTGAAGTTACAGAGAACTTTCTGTGGACTTTGGTTGGTCTGAAGGGTATCTGTCAGACAGATGTTTATCAGGGTGCAGCATTTTGAGGTATGTAATTCATTGCATGTGATGCTGTTTTGCTTTACTAGAGTGCCTGGTGAGCCCAGCTTAGTTCCTTTTTTCTAAGGACACTGCTTATTTACCTGCTTGTGGATTGCCTGGCCTCTTGGTCTGGTCCTTTGACTTGATGAAATATCCCAGTGTACTACAGATTTTGGGTTTGAGTAATAGCAACATACAGTGTTCTTGTTTAATAATTTGTGCAGATTTGCAACCCATTGTGTTGGGTTTGGATGGCTTGCGTTTTTTGTGAGGAGGGAAGAAGCCAGCTAATGAAGTGATTTTTCTGTAGGAAGCGGCTAGAAGTTTCTTCCGTTCCTGACAAAGCCAATAGTAGGCTGGATCTGAAAACAGACATACTACTAAGCCAAATAAAATAATTGGTTATGCCTCTGTGATGACATATTTAAGAAGGAGAAAGCATGCACAATTCCTCTTCTTTCTCAGGGGTGGGTAGGGGACTGCCAAGCTCCACTGCAATGGCCACTGGGGTCATGCTGATGGGGGGATCATCCCAGCACCATGAGCAGCTACTTGGCCAAGACCATGTGGCCGGGACTAGCACTGAGAGCACTCATGTGGCCGGGAGTGGCTGCATAGCCGAAATCGGCACGGCTGGGGCGGCACCAAGCGGCTGCTGCTATCTTGCCATGGCTCACAATGAACTTTATTTGCTTAGCCACTTTTAGCCAGCCATGCTGCAGACAGAAGGGCAAAAGCAGCAACATCAACTCTTCCTTTCTGGTGCCCTGCATGAGGATAGCATGCTGGGTGGAGCCAGTGCCTGGCATGCCTCACATGGTGTCAGTGGGGATTGTGTGATTGGCAAGAGGCACGGCAAGAGATTCCCTGATGCAGAGCCCAAACGAGATCAATCTTCCAGTGCTGCAAAATTCTATAAAAGCTTTTCAGTTGATAGAATGTGAGGACAAATGAACCTACAGACACCAATTCTCTCCCAAGTCAGAGAAAAGGAAAAGGTGAAGACATGTGAGGAGAACAACATGGTGACACTAAGGTCAGTGCAAAAGTGAGAGGGGGAGGTGCTATGAGCATTGGAGCGAAGATTCTTCTGTAAGCTCTGGTGAGGACTATAATACAACAAATTGTTTCCCTGAAACTCATGAAGTGCATGGGGGATGCAGAATGCACTCACAGCCTGTGAGAAAAAGGTGTTCACACTAGAGCATGTGAATGCTGAGAAGCTGTGATCTGGCGAGAGCCTTGAACTCTCTCTAAAGAGAGAGAAAGAACTCTTGCTTCCAAAGACAGAAGAAAAGGCCCTTTGGTTTTATACTAGAACAGCCCATCCTTGAAAAACTGTACCTCATGAGCTAATGGCCCATGCAAACAGTTGTGAGAAGACTGCTTTGGCCATGGGAGGGATTCATGTTGCAGCAGGTTCGAGCAGGACTGCTACTCATGGAAATTAGAACCACACTAGAGAAGAAACTAAAGAAGAAGAACTAAAGAAAGATTTTTAAAGTGACAAACTGACTAAAACCCCCACGTTTTGTCTCCCTGCACTGTCAATAGAGAAGAAAGAAGGGCTGCGGGGGAGGAAAGTGTTATAAAGGTTTATTTTATTTCTCATTACCCTCTTTTAATTCTGTTAATAATTTTTTCTTTACACCTATTAAAATTTTTAGCCTGTTTTGCCCTTAGAGTGTTTTCTCCTAATCCTTATCTCATCCCTTGAGTCTTTAAATTTCTTTTTCTTTTCCTTTCCTCTTCTCAGCTTTAACAGAGGAGAATGAGTGAATGATTTTTCATGGGTGCACTGGTGTTTGGCCAGTGTCAAATTGCAACAGCCATGTTTCAAAATGTTGGTGTAGGTACCAATTTATAATTGAGTAGTGGTCTGCCTGCCAGTTGTCCTGAGGTTGTGCCTTCCAGCTAGCAACATCTAACCCAAGCTGTTTTCCTTTTTCCTGACTGTTTTTATGACACAGGACTTGAATTTTGGATGCTGTCCCCCACCATCTTGGTAAATATCAGCAGTGCTGTATGCACAGTTTATTGGTTCTTTAGCTGCTTCAAAACTTAGACAGAAGTGACCTAGAGATTTGCTGGCAGTGTGTGAGTTAAGAAGCAGAAGAGAATGAAGCAATCCAATTTCTGTGACACCTTATTAGTAATATTTATTGCCCCTTGACTCACATGGCATTGTTCATTCATCAAGCTTTCACTGGATGTTGTTAGGTTCAGGGCTGTATCAGTCTAACAAGGCAAAATTTTGTTCCCCTGCTTAATATTTTGTTTTCTATTTACTACTTGCCTTTAAAACAAACTTTCTCATTTCATCAACACAAGGCATATTATTGTTGCAGTGATCTTATTGATTGCATTTTATCTAACTTCCAAAGAAATGGCATCTTTAGCTAAATGGCAATGCTTATTGTTAGAGTGGGAGCTCAGCTTTCAAAAATACACACTTCGTGATGGGATTTAGTGTATTCCTTCAACATATTGCAGCTTTTCTTGGGACCTCAGCCTAGTATGCAAGGCATAATCATTTTACAAATGAATACAGCATTTCTTGAAGTGAGATATTGACCAACTATTGGCAACTAGTACCTAAATGTATCCCATTACAGTGAACACCAGTGAAAATATAAAGTACATACATTCAAGTATGAGGAGAAGTACTACTCTCAGCATGAATTCAGATTGCTGGGACAATAATAAGACTATCATACTGGTAAAATTCCAATCAGGCGGTGTTGGAAGCAGTAATAAGATTTAGATGCTTCCAGGGCTCCTCTCAAAGCATGGTTGCACTGGTTGGCATTTGCCTGGTGACCTTGTTCATGATAGCAATCCGTTAAAGCTCCAAGCAAATATTCTTTCCTCATGGGGTACTGATACTGTGGGAAGGCAAAAGAAATGTACTTGTATAGGGAAAACCACTTGGAGTTAACAGCAGAAAAGCAACACTACACTGCCAATGGTAAATAACACTTTCTAACACTCTCCCTTTAACTCTAGGGTTGCTGTGGGTTGGAGGTCTAGGGGCCCATGTGTACTTTGGGTATACTGACATGGCATTACCAGGCAGATAGAAATTTGCTCCTGGACTATGAATGCTCACAGCATGATGCTTGTGCTGTCCTCTGTTGCGGCTCTTATTTTTGTTCTGTTTTATTCATTTCGGTTTAATTCCTACTCCCCTGTAATTTTGTTAAAGTTGGTTCCTCCCATCCCTTTCTCCTCCCCTAGTTCCAATCCTCTAGTTGTCAATTACCCTTACCACTCCCTTTCTTCCATACCCTTCCCTGTCAATCCCCACATGGGCCAATCCTCGAAGTGTCCACCCCTTTGGAAATCCCCTAAACCTTGATGCCCCATTGGCCCATGTGACCCCGGTCTCTCCTCCCCCTGCTGCGATTTGTCCTTTGCTATGAGACAATTCCTTTCCTCCGCCCTCTCTCCTCCCCGTGGACCTCCCCATTGGTTCCCCAGTTGTGTCCACCCCCTGTTTGATGCCCATACTTAAACCCCTGCACAGCGCTGTTCTTTTCTTTTTTTGCCCTGCATCTCTTTGGCAGTTGCACTGTGTTGAACCGTATCCCGGTGTGAAGATCTCCTCTTTCCTCTTTGTCTGTCACCTGTCAGTGGCTTTTCCCCCCTAGTGAACAGAGGCTCACAAGGTTGGGTGCCCGGCACTCATCGCGCTGACACCCTTCCCCACACACGCCGCGTGCACCCTCTGGGGCACCTGTGCGGGCGACTTAACATCCAGCGCCACAGAGCTAGCCATGCTCCGGAGGAGCCATGGCAGTCCTCTGCAGAAAAGGCCATATTGTGCTTTTGTTCCTTGGTACCACTTTTCCACTTTCCTGATTAGCTTCCCCGCTGCTTGTTACCAGTTGATAGGTCCCACATGCATTTGGCAAGTCCAGTTCTGGATGTCTAGGGTAACTTTTTCTTGCCTATAGTGAGGGATGCTCCTGTGCTTGGTTGTGTTGCATTGGCGTGTCTCAGTGCGAGAGCCTCTGAGCCCTTGGGGTTGTCACATGGACACCCTCAGCTCCATTGCTGTCTTCTGCAGCTCCCATGGGAACCCCGAACTAGGCAATCACTCATCTTTGTCCAAGGAGCAAGCTTTTCTACTTTCCTTCCAACATTGGGATGGGGGTAAACGGCACTCAGTGGATAGTGTCGGCTTACAAAATTCCTGTCTCAGCAAAGTGGCAGCACTCTTCCCATTTCTCCTGTTGTTTGGTATGTGCTTTGCAAGGCTGTTTGCAACAGATTTCCCTCAGGAGAATCTGAGGAAGTTGCCTCACTTTGGGGAAGGTAAGTACAGTCCTTTTTTTATACTGTATAACAAGGGGCACAAGATTAAATGTCTTTTTAATGAAGAGACATATCTCCAAAGGTAGATAAAAAACACCTCGGACAAGCTCTTTTCCCTTTCTGAGGGGGAAACCATGCTTCTTTTTTTTTTTTTTTCCCCCCTTTTATCTCTTAGGGCAGGTGACTGCACTGGAAGCTACACTGATGTTCTAGGGCTGCAGTGGCTTAGAGATTTTCTCTACTTTATTACATTTATTTTCTACTTTAAAAAATCCTTAACTAAAATATTTTGCTATTATTTGCTCAGCTTCAAAGAACTAAAAGATTTTGCACTGTGGATTGAAAAGCAGAGGTTACATTTGGCTTTACAGTTCTCCCCACACAAAATTAAATTTTTACACTTAATTAAAACTGAATTTTTGTTTGTGGAGATAATAATAGGACTGTTTGTTTGGAGTAGCATATGTTTCTGTTTGTGCCAGGTCAGAGTGTGATCTGGAGCAGAAGATGAGGTTTCTGTGACATAGAAGTTGGGGAAACTAGGTTAGACATTGGTAGATTTACAGTTCTCAAAAGCAATAAAGAAGGTTCTCTGCTGCATGGATACTTTTCTCCTGTCACTTAAACCCATCAAGGTTAGAAAGATTGCCCCATCTGAAAGAACATGGAGCCATTTCTGCTATCCACATATATAGAGAAGGTAGGCAGCTGGAATGAGAATTAGAGGACCAGAAGCAATTCCCCTGCTGCAAATAAATGGATAATAAATCAGAAACTGGTAACCAGAGCCTGTAACAGAGGATGAAGTTTTATTTTAATCTTCTTCAGAAACTGTCCAGCAACTGAGCAGATATTATTCTGAAAACTTTAACCAGAAACTAGCTTAATACTGGAGTGGCATGGCCTTTTTAAAGTGGGATGCTGCTTTAGGACATAATCCTTACTTGATTTCTAGGTTGGTTTTACTATGTTATACTTTCAGCTCAGATAATAAGGAGATTTTATAGAAGGAAACTGCTTTGTTCTCAGGGATTCTGACTTTCTGCGACTTTCTTACATTGGTCATCATTCCTTGTAGCAATTGAATCATGGACGCCATTGTGGTGCAACAAAATCCCTTTGTTAAACATGCGTGAGCTTTTCATGTTTTTGCTGTTTACAATGTAGCTGAGCAGGAGATTAACCAATATACTAACAAATGGCAGAGCAGGATGTTTCTTGCTCCTATTGCAAACACTCTCACACATCCCACAGCAACCTATGTTCGCATTGCAAATTAGAGCATTCTTGCGTAAGTATTTATGGCTGGTCATGATCCTTTGGTATGTGCTTTCTCATGCAGCTGTTAAGGTTGAATGGCAGTCACATCTACAGTCCTCTCTCCATGTCAGCCTGCTCAACAGCAAACAAGGTGATTGGTGACACATAGACCAGTGATCAGGATTCTGTGTGACAGGTGGGAGGTAAATCCTCTGGGAATGACAGATGTGTGTAATGTAGGTTACAAAATTTGTTGAACCTTTTGATGAATATGCTTGAAGTATTTGTCAATAACTCAAAAGGAACAAACAGAGGATGTTATTATTAAAAATCCAGACAAGCATATATTTTAATTATTATTCCCCTGATGCCTGTGGGGTTTTGACAAGGGAAACAGAAGGATTCACTGGGGTTGTAAGGTCTGTTTAAAAATTGTATTTTGAAGATGGCATATAAAAGGATTTTGGGGAACAAGAAGTGATCAAATGACATTAATTTTTAATCAAAACAATTTTTACTGGAGATTTTTGAATGATTCTTTTTGTGGAACCCAAGCTGTGAATAAACTCCATTAAAAAAATCACTAATTAGATTGTGGGATTTTTTTTAATAACTATTGTCTTCAGGGAATATGTGTATTTGCAGTAGTTTTGTAGGTGCCTGTGTGAATAGGAGTAACAGGAGGTGGAAATCTGCACAAAGGATCACTGTCTGGTACTTTTTAAAGTGAACACAGAAATTTCCAAATCCTATTTCTTGTTTATTTTGCAAAATGATATTCTGGTATCTCTTGGAAGGTGCCTGGTGTTAACACTTCTATCAGAGCTCAAGTCCAAACTTTGGCCCTGTGTGGTGTTTCTGTGATGGGTCCTTGGGTGCTGGTGCTCCATTGTATGGTCCGTGGGGAGGCTCCCTGGGGTGTAATGCTTCTTGCAATGTTCTTGCATATGGTAAAGCAATGTCCTTACTGTCTGAGCCTTTAAGATGCTCAATAACTCCTCTTCCTGGACATAAAAATACTCCTTTGTGAACCTCGCTATTTTAGACACAGGGAAAAGTGCCTGGTGGAAAGGCGGTTAGAGGTTTTTGTTCAAAAGGAATCACTGACCAGATCCTGCATGGGATGGGGTACATGAGTGTGTACCCATTGTGTGTAGCAGAAAACCGAAAACTGCTGTGTGGGACAGGAGAACCGATGGAGGGGGGAGCCATGCTCACCTGTCCCCAGTGTCTCTGCTTGTGGGGGTTGGAACATTTTAGGATTTAGCTGTAAAAGGGTAGCTAGAAACCTGCTTGTTAATATTAAGATTTTGAAATAATTTAGTGCTGTGGTTTTTCCTTCTGGATGCTGATTCTGGAATTGTATTGGGTGAACTAGCACTGATTGTTGCTTAATTGTGTGTTAATAAGTCAATTAACCACTCAATTGTGATTTGATTTAAAACATGTTGAATGAGTAGTTTTACCCTGGTGAACGGCAGCACTGCATCTGGCAGAATGTACTTGATCCAGGCACATGAGCAGTATTTTACCACCTGAGTCATGACAAACTGAAATTATGCCATCTCCCTGACGGTTGTAAAAAAAATCCTTTTGCTGTCAATGAGACTATTCTTGGCCATAGGGAAGCACTTTCTCTAACTTGTTTCTTCTGGTTGTTTGGAAAGACTTGACACCCAATGACTTATAAGTCAATCACCATACCTGGAAGTGTTGAGAAAGCATGAAGATGTATTGTTTAGGGACATGGTTTAGTTGTGGATGAGAAAGTGTTAGGTTAGTGGTTGCATTTGATGATCTCAAAGGTCTTTTCCAATTTTAATGATTCTATGATAGTTGAATAAGTTGTATGCTCGGAAAGTGTCATTCCCAAAGTGATTGTTGAACCTGTGCAAACAGGGCTAAACCCCACATAAGTTAGTCTGAGCAAATCAATAAGAGTCTAAATTAGATAAATTGTTAACTGCTATTGATTTATTTCTTTGCTTCTCCTGCCATGCAGTTCAGAGTGCCTGGGTAACGCTGATGTGTCTTTTCCTCTTATTTACATTTCAGTGTAAATATGGTATTTATACTGTGGTATTTATATTGTTTCTGTATTGGTGAAAGTGTGGTTGCAGGCTTCCCAGCCATGGCACCCAGAATGCTGAACACATTCCCATGCAACATGTATACACGTGTGTGATTCCACTCCAAAGTCAGAGTCAATCATCCAATAACAGGCTCACCTAATGAATGTGCCTGTAAACTTCAGCATAGTGGTTTTTCTTATCTAGAGGTTTTGGCATTTCAGTAAATCAATCTATTTTATGTTTGAAGCATTTTGAGCCATCTTTTCTTTTAGCTCAGCTTCAATGATGGGGAAGGTAAACAAAAATCCCATGATATTGCAGTGGGAGGTTCCTTTGAAACTCTTCGCACTAGGAGTGTTTGCTTTAGAGCTCTACATCATATTGAAATCTATGAAGAGACATTCTTTGCCAGAGAGATTTATAAAAGGCATAATTTAGCTGCTGCTTCCAGTCAATATGTTTTCTTCTCATTGACACAAATGAACCAATAGTTTAAAAATATTTAAATACAACACTCCTTTTAAAAACAAAACTAATTGTCTATCACTTGTGGAAAAAAATATCCAGTGAAAATTGATTGGAATAGAACAGCAGGACCTGACTGAAATTACTGCTTAATTTTCTCCATTAAATCAGAAATAACAGAATAGAATGAACAAGAGGAACATACGAATATGTCTATATATATAGATAGATATTTGATGAGAATAATATAATACTTCAAGATACCTACCTTTGTGGAAGTCAGGTCTAGAGTCCTAGCAATGTTGAGTCACTGTTTTGTTTCTTGAGAGACTCCATAAACTTTTAGGTTTCTCACAGGGTATTTACAAGAACACATGATACCTAAGGCATTTTTAAATCTAAGAGAAATTTTTATTGTGTAGGGTATGAAAAATGAGAACTTTGTAAATGGTTTCATTGGGTTGATTCTGGACTTAAGCTTGTTGACAAAAAACACTGTGTTATTTTTTTTTTTTTCCCTCTAACTGATTATCAAGCTATTTGAAGACTGTTTTTTAATTAGCTGTGTACTAAACTCTGTATCTCGCAGAGCACTGGGACCAAACCAGAAGGATCAGAGTGATCAGTGTTTAATCTCATTACAAAAATTACTGATGACTTTCTTGCTCTCCTGCTGCTAAGATTTAGACTTACCTGTGCTGCTCATCAAAGTGATTTTTGAACAATTTAAATCAGATCATAGAATAGTTTGGGTTGGATGGGACATATAAAAGTTATCCAGTCCAAACCCCTGCAATAAGCTGGGGTGTCTTGAACTAGACCAGGTTGCTCAGAGCCCCATCCAACCTGATTGTGAGTTGTAATGAGTGACTGACTTTGCCGATGTCTTTCCAGTCTAATTTGAAAGAAGATAAACTTTATACTCTGACCACTTGATTTTTTTTCTTGGTCTTGCTGTCCCTCTCAAGGAATTATTTCTGATTTAATATCACTGAGAACATACATGCTGTTTACATTTTCATAAGATTCTCTCTCCGTTGTCTAGCCCTGTTTTTGTTGAGAAACAGCAAATGTCCACACTGGCATGTGAATCTGATGTGCTATATGTAAATATTTGTAGGTATTACTGTTAAGGGATTATTTACAGCCTGGAAAGTCCACAGGCAGCTTCAAACTGGTCTCAGTGCAACGGAAGTGTTGGGGGAGAGCTAAAAAAGAGTATGAAAATGGTGTAAAACAGAGGGGTGAGGGCCACATGATACAAACTAATTCGGCACCAGACTTCCTGGGTTCTGTTTGTTGGGATGAGTGGAAATTTGTGATGTTTGATTATTATTATTTAAGTGCTAATAGAGCCAATTGCTACATAAAATACATGGACAGAAGGAAAAGAGCAAATTCTCTTGTTCAAATTAAGTGGAGCCCTGTTTATAATTTTTTCCTGCACTTGGAAATAAAAAAGATCAGATTTTTCTCTGTGTTATATATGAAGCACTAAAGTTTCCCTAAACTGTGGTCATGGCAGAACCAGTATAAAATTTAGGCTGTCACAAATGATTTCTTTTTCTCTTCTTGCCCAACTTTTCTCACATCTGCGAGTTCCCAGTGTTTTCTGAGTCCAGCCCCAGGGTCAACAGTAGTAATGAACATCACCTCTTTGAAAAGTAGAACATAAATGCTGTCATCAGCATCGTTTAGGGACCTCCTGTTGTTTACACCTTTATTAACTCAGGTGCTGGCAATATTGTGACAGGATGACAATTTATACCTTATTACTGATTCTGCTGCAAATGGTCATTGAGGCTGAGCCCAGTGTGGTTGTTCTGAGGATGACAAGAAGGCATCACTTCTCCTTATGCTTCCTCAGCAGGCCTGAATTGCCATTTACAGGTTTCACCATTAACATTTGCCTTAGAGCACGTAAAAAATTCATTATTGCATGACCAAACCCAACTTCTTCCCTTTTGCCTCCTAGGGAAGAGTGTTGTGTTCTGTTTGCTTTGCTTCTTACATTAATTTATTGCTATTCTTCCCACCTGACCTACCTCTGGCTCTTCTTCCTGACTATCCCACTGCATGTGTACAGAGTGCTTCTTGCTTTCAGTTTTACTTATGGCCAAATTACAGCTGCTTGTATCTGAGACCTGTTGTTGCTACAGCCCAAATTTGCTGCACAATATATACAAGCCAGTGAAGATGAATTTCACTGAAGATGATTTCAGTGGGCCAAGGCACATTTCTTACCTACTTGCAGCTCAGCTCCTTGAACACTTGGAGTAGTCAGTGCTTGTGCAACTGGCAAGCAGTTGCTCAGGCAGGCATTCAACACAAAATACAACTTGAACTGCATTTTCCGAGGAAAATGGAACAAAATCAAAGTGAGGATTGATTTTTTTTTTTGTCAGGTCTTTAAATTAGTCTGGAGCATGAGATTTAAGAAATTCCTTCTTCTGTAAAGAAAATGCCCAAAAATAAAGCTAGTGGAAGATTAGAATTCATGCGAAATGGAGAAGATTCTTTGTGTGAGTCTTAGAAAAATCTTTATATCTGAATTGATATTACAGTTCTGTGTAAGAGCAGACAAAGAGAGGGAGCTAATGTGATACAACTTGTAAATAATAATTAATAATTACATAAAATAAGTGAAATTTCCAATCGTGTTTTAGTAAAAAAGCCTGATTATTTTAACATATCCTTAGTGCAAGTGTATGCCATTAGCGTCTCAATGATATCTGTATTTTTTAAGAGACCGAGCAAAATTTAATGTTTAGCACTATTTCTTTGAATTGTTCCTGTGACTGCTTTTTAAAAAACTAACAACAAATTTATTCTGTGCACATGTAAATATCTATTGATTGATTGTTGGATTTGGAGTTGTCTGATTAGTTAGAAAGAACTGTGAAAAGGACCTGGAAGAGTTTTGGATTTAACTAAGCAAGTGCAAGGCAAGTTAATCAGTGTCAAGAAAAATCTTCTGTAGTACATTTTCCTGATCTGGCATACATGAAAATTGACCAGAGCTCTGAAATGCTACTTCTGTCTCTTCCCTTACTTTGAATTAAAACTACTTGTCTAGTTCAAAAGGATACAGTTATATTTATTATTTATTTTCATTAGAAAACAATTATCATCAGCCCAGTGGATTTTTTAGTAAATGTGAGAAATTCATTTGTGCATATAAATCCTTTCTTAACTAATCTCTAATAGATGGTACAACTGGTTTTAGTAAGTCCATCCTCTAAGATTCTGCTTTCCTGTACAATGAACAAAGGGGGCCTTAAGTTTAGACTTTGAATATTGATTTAGTCTCCTGTAGGAAATGACTTAATAATCAAAATGCAGTAATCTCAATAAATAAATTAACAGCTTGTTTGGAAACCTGTACACAGGTACTGTTACAATTGTGTTGCATTGTTTGTAAATGAGGAGATTTTGGACAAGCAATTCCAGTTTCAGTTAAAGTAAGCCTGTCTGTGTTTTCCATTTTAAGAAGCAACTTATTCATATTCTAGTAATTGCTATAAAGCTGTGTCTTCTTGAGCAATGTGCTTTGTACTGTGCACTATGCAAAGTCCCTCTCATAGGCAGCACATATTTATTTAAGAGAAAATGAAACACCCTTCCTTTTGTTATCTTTGAAATACTTATTCAATTTACAAAGTCTGCAGTCAGACATTAGAAAGAAGACAGTTATACAAGCTGCCACTAACCAGTTGTACTTGTGATGTATGCAGGAAACTTCAGGGGTTTGAAGAAATCTGTTTACACAGCACCACAAATTTACATCTTGGAAAGACTGAAATTCTGAATTTAACCGTACATTGCTCTAAGCAATGTAAGGATCTTATATATTTATATTTACTGTTGATATTACACATTTATTATGAGGATTTATTTTGAGTATACATCAATATTCATGTTTGAATCCACAAAATAGATCAGTATCTCTTGTTTTCAGAGACATTTCTTGTTTTCATCTTTGATGTTAAGTGAGACTGCTCCAAATATGACGTAAGTTTTATTCAGATTCAAGGCTGTTTTTGGAAAAAGAATGGAAGATATCATCTAAAAGAGTGCAACTATAAACAGACTATTTTTTAAATAATCTGATTTCTTTTATGCAACTCTCTCACTGCTTTACCTTGTTCAGTTCCAATTGGTCCCCTGCCTTTCTGAAAACATTTCCATTGAAATAATTTTTATACTAAAAGATTACAGCTTGAAAAAGATGCATCTTCATTTTCTTTTAAAATTAACAATTTTTTAATTCCTGGGGAAATTTGGCTTCACAGTCTTGCTGCTGCTGCCCGAACTCTGATGAAAACTTAGTCTTTGAGGCGTCTTTTGCCATCCTTGCCTTCAGCTGAGGGAATAAAGATTTGCTTGGATCACAGCTATAGGTTTGAAAGCCTGATACTGGCAGGAATGGGGATTCTGTGGGGCAGTAACAAATCAGGAGGGAGAACATGTAGGAATTGGTTCCTTTGGAGGACAGTGTCAGCAGGACATATCTTTACTGTCCCTGTGCTTGATGTGAATGAGGTACCTGTTTTGTGGGTTGTGCAGCAAGTCATTACAGTGTCTTTTGCAAGTACGTTAGGGGTTAGCCAGTGACCCTTCTGCACGTAGGAACATCATCAGAACCAAGCTGCCTCCATTCCAGCTGGATTTAGAGCTCATAAATCAGGCATACTCTTTTCACCCAGATGAGGTGTATTTTGGAAGCCAGCCTGGAGCCTCTGGTAACACCTAATGACCATGTGCAGCCATCCATGCCACAACCGCAATGCAAGTTCCTCTTTTGGAAGGAAACTGAAATAACCCCCAGCCATTAAACAATCCTTGCTTTGTTTGTAATTTGCTTGGAGGCATGCTTTTTTCTCTGTTCTCCCTTAAATGTTGCCCAGGTTGGTTTCAAAGGTAAGCATGTAAAGCTGTTTCCCTTCCTCTTTAATTACGGATCCTTGTAAAAAAGATATGTGGGAGAACTGAATGTAAGTTTCTCATACATCCAAGATTTTCACTAAGGCTGAAGGATTGGCCTGAACATGAAGAAAGATTCTGAAACATGCTAATTTTTAAATCTGCTTGTACACCCTACAAACTAACTAAATTGAAACTTTAAAAGAGCTCTATAAAAACTAGTAAGGCTGAGTATAGAGGTTTTAACTTTGCTGTTCTGTTCCAGTAAATTTTTTATGAAACTTGAGATCAGATAATTTACAGTAAAAGAACAATAGATTTGATAATAATGAAAAAATAATTCACTATAATTCTATCAAACTTAGTTGAAAGTGTTATTATTCATAGATTAAATCAAAGGTAAATAATAATTATATCATTTAGGTTTATGAAAAGAGGCCAAGACTAAATATTTTCAGAATTATATGTAGTGTAGTATTGGGGAAAAGGCTCCAAATCCCTCCAGGCTGTTCAGAACATCCTTGATTCTTCTTTAGTTACTTTAGCACACAAAGAATCAGCTGCTTTCCAGACCTGATTTGATCTTGGGAAAGTTAAGTGGTCAGTTGAAGACAGCGCAGTGTTTTTGGCAGGTCAGGCTGGCTTCAGCTGGATTTGGATGTAGCCCAAACTCCCATCCAGAAAGCTCAAAGTTTGTAAATAACTGACAGAGTCTCAGTGGCTAGAACTCTGCAGAGAAATCTCTTTTTCATATGTGTTTATTTTGTCATCCTGAGCAGTAACACCTGTTGTCTTAAAACTTGTTCTAGTGGTCATTTCCATGGAAAAACATCTCAGTTTATCAGTGAGGAAGGCAGAGTAGTTATATTAATTAAAGACAATATGCTCACTTCTTTAGGAATCTGTGTGAGAATCTGTCTGATAAGGCAGCAAACAGAAGTTGACATACAGCTTATAGTTTCACCACCATTGATTCCTACATCCCAAGTCCCTTTAAAGAGTGAAACACTAAACCAGAGTTGGTAGAATTGACTTGAATAGAACCTCCTTTTTCAGACAATAACTTGTAAGGATTTCTCTGTGAGGATGGATCTGAGAAGAAAACAGTGCTGGAACTCAGACATCCAGTGCTGTTGGAGCCAGTTTGGTCTGACAGTCATGCTGGAGGTTGGTGCAAAAGCTGCTTAGGAGAAAAATTGGAAGACCTCAAAAAGTAATAGAGTGTCAAGCTGGAAAGAGTCATAAGTGGGTAACAGAAAAACAGAAGAACTGCTGGAAAAAGCCTGAGGAAAATACAAGGGCAAGGGCATAATCAAATTTGAAACTGAGCTGAGACTATGGACTCTGATATACTAAGGATGTCTTACTTTTTTTTGATTGAAAGCATCCTGTCTTGTGCAAAACCACATCAATAAAGTCCTCAAAAGAGAGAAAAAGGATGAAGACTTTCCTTCTGTTGGAACTGAAGATGTCCCATGATACCAAGATGCAAATACAGGAAAACAAGGCTTTTAACAACCTTGTCTAGTGGAAATTGTCCTTACCCATGAAAGGGGCTTGGAACTAGATCTTTAAGGGGCCTTCCAACTGAAACCATTCTTTTATCCTATGAGAGCTTCTTTTCAGGGATGGTAAAAGCATGGCTATGTCCATCAGCGACCATGGCTATGTCCACAGTGTGAGCTGACCTGGGGCAATCTGAGCTGGAGAGGGCTGGGAGTTAGGGAAGTGCAAGGGGCTGAGACACATATGTTATGCAGAAATAGTTTGTATTTTCCTTTGGGAAAATGTGGGCAAAACCTTGAGTTAATGTACAAAGAAATCACTGTGTCAGTAGGCCAAATGCACCATATGTTGCACTTGTGGAGGAAGCTGAAAAGGTCAGTCTATAGGAAGTGCAAGTTTTTGGTGCAGCCCAACCCTGCAGTAAACACAGGATGTGTCACACTCACTGCACAAATGACAGGGGCCCTTTTTCTGGGATCTTAACTGTGCTGCTGGACATCCAGTCTTGGGAAATGCACTAGGAGCTGCTAAAGTCCCTGTGTGCTAACAGTGAGTTAGCATATGTAGAGTATCTAGGACAGACCTCTGCAGATTTATTACCAGTATTCCAAACTTTCCCAGGTTTATAGAGAGCCATTTAAAAGTGAGACAAATTTACACTGAGAGACTGAAACTAACATATGCACGAAATCTTCTTTTTCTAACCACTTTCTTTTAATATGGACAACTCTGGGAGAGCAGGAATCAGCTATAATTAGCTGAGCATCAGAGACTCAAGAAGTGTGCTTGCTTTGAGAAGTGAGAGGTCTTCACAGTCATCTGGTGAAGTTATTTTCTCATTAATTGCTCCACTTCCTGTTCAGGTCAGACCTGTAACAGTGTTCATCATATAGTGGCACATTTTGACATGGTATAACTGTGTTACTGTACCCCCCCCTTCTCTAAAGTGAATGAACTTTGTTGAGGTCTGCCCTGTAACTTGTATCTGGCAGCTTTCTTGACACTGACCTTCTGGCTGCAGTTGTCTCACTAACAGCAAAAGAGAAGGCTTGGCCTGGAAAAAATGTGCTGGAAAACACTGTAGCAGTGTGGCTCATTTGGTCATGTAGCTGAGTTTTAAGGAGTAGTTTCTGGTTTCAGCCCAAGAATTCACTTGCTCCCCTGTGCCCTTGTATTTTAGTACTTATGTTAGAACCATGGGAAGGCTGCTAAGGAAGCTGGAGGCTGCAGGGTCTGCACTACATTGGGCAGTCTGCACTCAGGGGCAGTTATGCCAGTTTGTTTCTGGTAGGAAACCTAACAGTATTAAATTTCTTTTTGAAGGAATTCTTTGGATTTTAATTAAAATTATTTGCAAAATTGGCTTAAAACATTTACTGGATAAGAGGTGTATATATACATATATATATATATACATATATATATATATACATATATATATATATACATATATATATATATACATATATATATATATATATGTAATATATAGGCTTAGGCTGTCAGACTGTATCAGTGGGCCATTGAAGACCCACTGTTTTATAATCAGGGAGTATCCTTACGTTTTGATGGATATTGTAGGGTTAGAACGGTCTGAAGTAGTTTTAACATGGTCAGTTTGTGTGCTCATTGCATTATAGTCCTAGCACTGCAGACTTGGCAAATATGAGATTTTTACCAACTGCATTGCTGGTTTACAGGACCAAAGCCCACACTCCTTCTTTCCCCTTCTCTTTGGAACACTGGTGTACTGGGTACTCAGTCTCTTCCTGTCCCTGGTAGCTTCTTTTTTCCTTGTGATGTAATCGTGCTGAGACAGAAAAATCTGGCCAAGGGCCAGTGCACCCATGAAAATATATTTTTCTCAATTTCTGCTGTGAGATAGGACCATAAAGGAGCACAACCACCAGAACATAAAGTATAGAGAAGAAACTTTATTAACTAACACTAAAAAGGAAGGAAAAACAGAAACCAGAAGGAAACTTTCAAAACATCCCCCCTCCCACCACTGACTGTTCACTCTCCCACTGACAACATGAAAAGACAAAACCTAGGATTTTCAGTCAATCCAGCCCTTGAACAATCATTTCCCCAATCCATCAGAAAGAACAGAGTCTCTCCCACCTTGCCATATATCCTCCACAAGAACACCAGTCCTCTTGTGGCCACACACTTCACAAATGGCCCGCCTGGGGATTTGCCATTGAGAACCATTGTCCCCCATGGGACAGTCCTCTCACAACTGCCCATGGTGGGCTGTAACAGCTTTTAGGGTGCAGTTTGTCTTTTTTCTAGCCCAAAACACAAACT
>VXBU01004724.1:164438-230303 GCA_013400315.1 Bombycilla garrulus | reverse complement strand
TAAAACCTCATTTTCTGGGACTTCTGCCAGTGGCTCGGCTATTATCAGCTCTTCCGTTAACATGTCCTTGAGCCGTAGCTTGCAGAAATGGGAGATTCTTCATGCCAGGGAGGGGGGAATTCTTCTCCTCTGCCAGCCTGGGGCCAGCCTGTCCCTCCGTTCCCCCCGCTCCCTGCCAGGACAGTTCCCTCTGGGAAGGGCTCTCCCAGCCCAGCTCAGCCCGGCCCAGCCTCCCCCTCCCACAGGCCTCTGTGGCCATGGGGGGGAAGCTGGGCCGAGGCTATAGCCCGCATCTGTACCTGTTTAGGGCCAGAAGGAAAAGAGAGTTTCCCATGCAGTCCTGTGCCAGAGTATATCCTACTGAGACGCATTTCACTTTTGATTGGCATATTTCCCTGTCTGTCTTAAAATCTGGCCCACAATTAGTGTTGCACTGGGCTCATGGGAAATCCACAGGCACACCTCAGTTCCAGGAATGGCTATTTCCTGCCCAACAAAATATCAATCAATCTCAAACCAGCACCCTGTGCTGGAGTAGTGTTGTTTGTACCAGTTCTTTTTCCTCCTGGCATGATGTGTAGCAGATTTTAAAGTACTTCTTTATGGCTGATATTGAAATAGGGCAAACTTTATTTATTTATTTATTTATTTAATCGTGGCATGAAAAAGAGGTTAAAAAAGGAATATTGGCATTTGTGTTTCTCTGTCTATTTACCATACACAGACCGTTGTTTGATTGAAGTGTATGGTGCTGAATGCTGTAAACTTCAATATGCCACATATTACGAGATCAATGATATATACGGTGGGCTGAGCTAAAATGCTCAGTTGCTGAGTTCTTCCCTCACTTTTGCTGCTTTGGTGAGAGCAAAACCAGCAAAGAGACACCTCTTCTTCTTTCACATACCAATGGTGAAAATCAGTCCTGATAACTTGCAAACTCTCTGTATTATGGAACTGGACTTGCTGTGAGGAGAAACATTAAATGCATTTTCAATACCATTTCAGTAATGACTCTGACTCTGCTCCTAGATCTTCTAGAAAAAAATGACGTCTGCAGCTGTAAGTTTTGCACTGTAAATGATCTCTCCTCCTATTTCCTCAAATTTTACCACCTCTCAGCAGCATGATAGCAACTGCCATGCAAAATATTTGCAATAAACAGTTTGATTTTGTATATTTTTCCTCTTTCATAACAACTTGTTTGTAAACACTGCAGTGTTATGGTTATCAGCACACTGTTCGTGGAGTTTGGCTTCAAGTGTAAAATTGGGTCATAAGTGTATTTGTGAAACTTTATCTAGCATTTCTTTAATCATTTTAGTAGACTCTTAACTGGATTAGTAGTGCTGACAGTAATAGTAATTTTTAAAAATGTCTGGTAGTGAATTATTTTTCATGGCTTCTCTTGTCAGTATTGTTGGAAATAATTAATCCACAGTGCTGAGGTATAAATTAATGACTTAGTACTTATACAGTGATGCTATTCTCCACTCTCCCCAACATCTGGCACCTGTAAGTTTGAAATGGTGTTATTCTCTCTTTGGTCAGCAAATAATTCATTTTAATGCACTTTGAGCCTCCTGGAGAGGGATACACTGTTTAAAACTGTCTTTGGATTACAGTACTCTATCATCCACAGCACTGAGTTTACATTTCGTGTCCTGTGGCTGCTGGCAATGACGCCTCAGCACAAAGCTGGGGGAGTTCTTAAAGGTAAGTACTGAGAGCTCCATTCTCTGCTAAGTGTAAACTGGGACCAGAAAAAGATTAGCAAATGTCTGTTAGGGAGTAATCCTGCAGGACGGATGGAAATACTTGTTCTGGTGTTCCTGATCACAGACTATCCCCAGGGATTGCCTCCTTCCCAAATGCTTTTCTGAGATGGATTTGGCCTTGAACTGACTAGATGGAAGCTTTTAGGTGTTTGCATCTATTCTTGTCCATTATGAATAAATAAACCTAATACAAAGTGATTCCCACTGTGCTGCAAACAGGAGCCATGAGAATAATCTCCAAGCTGATTTTTGGATCCTTTGCCAAATACATTTGGGCTGAGAATTGAGAAACTCCCAGGCATGAGAATAGCTCCCCTGAGATTTGGCCACAAAAGCTTAACCTGCTGGTATTACTGATTACTGTGAAACATGTTTACTCTGTTGAGGTTTTTTGCTGCTTTAGCCCTATATAAATGCAACCCAGTTTACCACATAGAATATGTTGCAGGTTTTTTTATTCATCCTGGTACAGGGTTGCTTTTTTTTGCCTTTGTTTACTGAAACTACACAATAAGTACAACAGTGACATGGGAGCCAACAACATTGCCTCCCATATCCCCTTGGAATTTAGATAAAACTTGAAAGAATGGAGTCAGAACCATAATTCACCAGTCACTGATATGATCAAGTTTAAAGATCAAGCTTAAATAATTTGCTGCCTTACTGTGGAGTTGTCCCCATGTGAGATTATTTCAAGCCTGGTCCCTAGCTGTGCACGGGCTGTTTCTTTGTGGTTTGCTGCTAGTGAGGCTCTATCTTTTGAGAAACTATTTAGATGGCAGAGTTTCTGCCTGGTGGGAAAAGGTTTTCAGCACTTGTCTATTGATCTTACAGTTTTGTTGTAGTGGGAGAATGAAACAGTGTGCATGTTTATATGCTTAGAAGCAAAGAGTAGTCTCCTTTCCCCTGCTCTCCTAAGATGTCATATCTTAAAGGAAAGTAAAACAGGAAAAGAACAAATTTATTCTCAGAGTTGGAAAAATGAATTATTTATCCTTTGAAATCTTCCACTATCTGTGCATGAAAGGAAGTCCTATTATTAAAAGCAAATGTTTCTTTCTCTGCATGTCAATGAGAGACCAGAATTGACTGATTTTTATGGTGTCTTTTTCTTTAGAGATCTGGACAGCTTTACCTGGTTGGCACCAAGAAGCTGTATTTAAAACAACCTCTAACAAATTGTTAGATTTGATATTAATGTGAGATTAGACCTCTGCTAAAAGGTCTATTAAAACTGAAAGGTTAAACAGACCCTGGGAGGTGTTTGTGTGACTACATGACTTAAGTTCTTCTCTGTCTGTCAAATTTATTTCCCCAGTGTATCTGAAGTTTTTGGTTGAGTTTTTCATTCAGAGAATGCTTATTATGACTACTTTCTTGGATTTATGTGTGTTTACATAAGCTAGAACATTTGAAGATTAACATACTACTCTGGAATATGCCCACCATCACACCCTGGCATTTCTTCTGTCTTTGGCTCTACAAACTGAATGTTTTATTTTTTTGTGCTTGTGAGAAGCAAGCCCCACAGACCCAACAGATGCCTATATTACCTAGGGGGAAATCATCACCTTGGCTTTTCTCTCTGGTTTTGAGTGAACTTTGGGGGGCATTACCATATGTAGCTTTCAGAGGGTTGTTTCTACCTATGGTTTTTGAAATATTCCATCCATTATTGATCCTTGAGATGCAACAGTATTTGTAGAGGATCAGAGTGCCTGAGCTGGGAGTAGAGGGTTACAGGTACTTACCCAAGAGTGGAAACTCTGACTCACTTCACTAAGGTTGCCCTACAGGTAATGAAACAATATAATTTCACGTCAAATGTGCTAATTTTGGAGGAAATTTTGTACAGTCTTATGTAAGGATGTTAATATTAGCTGATCGAGCTCCACTTTGGAGGTATGAAATAAGATTTCTTTCCATTCTGTCTCCTAAATTTTATAAAACAGAATATATAAATCATTCTGTAATCACAGCATGGAAGAAACTTAGCATACACAAAAACCTCCAGCAGACTTGATGCCCCTGTCCTGGCCATGGGGATGTCTTTCCCCTCTGATTTTAATATAATCACAGTATCGCTGTCTTGCCTTCTAGGTTTTTGCATGATGGCTCCCAGCACCACATCAAGATTTTCTTGTGGTCTTGCAGGGATTCAGAAGGTGGATGTTCCTCAGGACTGCAAATGGATGTCTACTGTGTATCTGGAAGAAATACTGTGGCAGTGACAGGCACAATGTCACTGGTTCTACCAAATTCAGCTCCCTCCTGCAGCAAAAGTGCGGTGGCCTGGATGCCAGCAAGTGGTATTCTGGGGACTCCTGGGCATACTGTCAATTTATAATGTTATGCCCAAATCCTTTGCTTCCTATTTCTCTGGATTCTGCCTGAGCTTAAGTAGAGAGAAAGTGTTCCTTCAGGTGTTTCAGTTCCACTTCCATCTGTAGAATGTATGTTTACAGCCACTGTGAATTTCTTCTTCTCTGAATGTCATGGTTTGACATGTCTTGCTTTCAAAGAAAAAGCAGTCAACTTAATACCTATTTAATTGAAATATTTAAAAAATGAGAAAAGTAAAAATTTGTTTCTGATAGATGGGGTGATACAATCTCTGTATGCCCCAGACATCTCCCCTTCATTCAGGGAAACAGGGGCCTGTGCTAATTGTCCTGTAGGGAAGTGTTGAAATCACTCTGCCTGGAAGTGTTCAAAAAATGTGTGGACATGGCCCTTAGGGTCACTAAAACTATGGTTTAGTAGTGTATTTGCCAGTGCTGGTTTAATGGCTGGACTCCATTATCTCAGAGGTGTTTTACAAGTTTAATGATTCTGTGATTTTTGTCTGGGCTTCTGTTTTAGGACACCTGTTACTAGTGCCTCAAGGCAAACCTGCAGAAAATGTTAGGGGATTAATCCCTCTGGTGATCACCAGCTAAATAGGTGAATGCCCTGGAAATTTTAATTCTGGACAGCACCAGGCTCCTTAGCCAGGAGGCTCTCCTGCTGTAGTTGGATATTCTGGTCAATGCCAGGACTATATGTTGTTCTGCTGAAGCAACATTATACATCTGCTGTTACCAGACCCAAGCGATCTTAAATGTCACTAATAAGGGCTGCCTTACTTTTTGTTGGGTGACTATGACAAGTCCAAAAAGCCTCCTGCAGCTTTTGCAAAAATCCAATAATGAAAAATATACACAGATTATTAATTATAAGCATATGTGGAGATATTAAAAGCTCCAGCTGGGCAAAAAATATTTGCAAATGTTTGGTTTTAAGCATATGAGAAACTTAAACCTCTTAAGATGTTTTGCTTGATTAAGATCAGAATTCCCTAGTCTAACACACATTTAACTGGACTTTTAAAGCAAAACTCACTTTCTCCAGATACTATTAATAATGCTTGTACATTAAATCATTTTAATGCAGTCATTCTCAAGCACTGTACATAGAACCCAGTGTATAAGCAAATAATAGGAGTATTCTGATAAAGCTGACAGAAATAGGGTTCTGAAGTGATAATCTTTCATCACTGTGTTCAACATGCCTCAAATAATGCAGTTTAGTCTTATTTTGCTTGTTTCTCCTGACTTGAGCAGAAAGTCCAAAAAGTCTAAGATTTAGGCTGTTTATAGACAGTTTTTGTATCTTTTTGGCAGCGTACTATTCTCAGGGGCTGGAACATGCAACTAACCTTGTTTTCTAATAAATGAAAAAGTGAAGACAAGGGGCAGTCAATAAAGAAATTATTTGCTATTGACCATTTACCTCTCAAAACAGAGGATGCAATTAAACTTCTGCAGTGTGTGTATATTGCATTGATCTCCATCAGAAGACAGTCAGAAAAGAAGTGCTCTGAACACCCATTCTTAGTGTGGTTCAATACCTGCATCTTGGTATTACTAATTTGCAAATTGTCACTTGTTGGAACAAATATTTAAATCTCCTAGTGTTATTTTTTTCTAAGAAGAAATGTGTACTTCCCCCTTTTGTTTTCAGGTGCTTGTTACTTTTTATCTTTGACAGCAAATCCAAGGAGCTCAGGAAATCTTGAGCTGAGGAAGACCACTGGATTCCAGCTCTAATTTTTCTTGGGGAAGAAGGCACACACCTTTGACAAGTCTGGACAGCTGTGCAGGTGCTGTGCAGGTGTGCCATGTAGTTAGTGTGTGATAGATGCAGTCAGGTTTCCCTACAGAAGCTGAATTTTGCGATACCTAATCTCCAAATCTCAACTTGGTTTATAAAGGAGATCATAATTGGAAATTTCACCTCTAGGCCATCAAATAATGCTGAAATTTTGGCTGTTTGTAGAATACGATGAGATAAGGCGCCTAAAGCACATTTATATGCTGCAGAATTTGTGCTTATGGGTTTTGAGCATTGCTGAGGGTAGCAACAATTAGTAAAATACTACTACACTGAGCAGCTAACCAGGGGAAAAACAGAAGTAAAAGCAGATACATGGTTACTCCAGAGTGTATAAGTGGATTCTAGGAGCCTTTTTTTCTGAAGTACTATTTTCAAGAATATCAGATTAATGCTGGATAGGCCATGGTGATGATCAAAGAAAACAAAGGAAAGGAGGAATTGCCAGTTACATGTCTACAGATACATGTTTGAATATTTGTCTTCAATGCAGATGTCATTTAGACTTGTTCAGAAAATTGTCTGTTGTGGGAAAAATGGAGACTGTCAGGATTTGAAGTCCCTGGATATTTTGGGAGTAAAGTCTTGATATGTGGAATGTGTGACTGTTAGGTAAATGACTTAAAATGTGCAGAGCTGTCAACATGACATATTAGCACAGTCATCACACATTTCTTGCAGTCCTAAAACTGTTAGTGTACCAAAACAGACGTCATGCTTTAGAGATGTGGGATCGTGAAAACAGGCATATGTTTTAAGACCTCAAATAGTACACTTGTCTGGATTGACATGTCTACAAAAGGAGTTGTGATCTTGACTTTTTAGAATAATATGGAAAATAAAATTTATCACGGATTTTTTAGGAAGTGTGGATGGAAAGAAGAGTGACCTTGTCTAATAGCATTTGTGCTATCTCCACCTTTGCCTATAAAAATCAAAAATGTGAGTTTTAGCATGAAACTTGCTGCTGACTGTGGAGTTTCAGAACAAGAAGTGGGAAGTTGGAAACTCCAGAACTCCTCTTACTGTACACTAAATATATTTTTTGCACTTATATCTGAATTGTGACAATTCTTACAAATGGAGAGGGAGAGCTTGGACAAATCTTTGCCTCTGCCCAGGCCTCTGGCAATAGATAGCAGCTTTACTGAGGTGGCCAGCACCCCAAAACCACTCTCTCTTAGAAGTTCTTAATAATGACTGATCAGGCCTATCACAACATTAATTATTTATTGAATAGACCAAGGAAAACAGACAGAAGACTTAAACAGACTTACTTACTATACAGGAATAAAACAAAATGAAACACTACTAGTAGATGTGGTGAAGGATTATAGATGTACCTTATGTTAAGCTAGCATAGAAATAGGATAAATTAGGAGTCAATATCACCGATGAATGATAGTGATGTGCAGAGAATCTCCTTTATTTTTCTCAATCCCCTGGGGAAGTAATTCAATGTGAATGTCTTTGTCATTGAGGAGAGCACTTTACATATCCAGGGAGCGTATAAGAGATTTTTGATTTCATGAAAATCATAGCTGTCTTTTGTAGTTGTAAAAATGGTTGTGTCTGTAGTCACTAATTTTAGGTTTTCTTTGCTCACTGTTCAAGTCAGGATGGGTATTGCCAGCTAAAGAGGTTCTCAGCCAAGATAATTCATCACAGAACGAACCATTCCAGTCTGATTTTAGCCATATGTGGTGAGGACATTGGGTTTTGCTGTATCTGGGGATGAAAGGTCCTGCCACAACAATTAGTCAAAATAACTAATTCAGGCCTGATATGAGTGAAAGACCTACACATTTCTAATTATTTACTTTGATTTATTTTTGGGTAGAACAAAATGTTTTTGAAGCTTCACTTCAGATGTTGTAAAGGAAAGAGGAGCACATTGCTTTTGTTGCAAAGTGTTTTTGTGGTAGGTAGGAATTTGAGAGTCCTAAAACATGGTAAGCTAGTAATTGTGGTATAATTTGGGTGTCCTTATACTAAGCTGTACACGGAATACAGGGCTACTCATGTTCTCAGTTGAAGCATTTAACAACTTTTGCTCAATTAGTATTTTATAAGGCTTTGGTGTCTGTTTCTACAAGAAATAAAATTCAAAGCAGACTGCAGTGTGTTCTTCCCTTTTCTGTTTATGGAATACTTTTATGTAAAGACAGACGCAATTTTATTTGCTGTAAAATATTTCGGCATTTGGGGGCTCACATGAGAGCTGTTCGTGCTGATGTCCTTTTCTTCTCCCTGTGGTTAATTTTGAGGCCTTTGTTGGCATTGAAGTGAGGGGTGATTTGTGATCTTTGGGGAGCCTTTGGGGTTTGCTTTGAAAACCTGTGGGATAAAGCTCACAGGGGAAGGGGAAACTGGTGTTTGGGGTGGTTCTATTTTATTACTGGAGCAGTGGTGTCAAATGTGAATCTGAGCAACAAAGAAGGGAACAACAGGCACAATTGCTACCATTGTGAGGATGAGGATGTGTATGGGTACCAGGGGAATTTACAGTGGCAGGCGTAACAATTGTCATATGAGTTGAGCATGTCTAACATATTTTTCTAGGATGAGAAAGCTGATGCCCTTACAACAGTGTGTCACTGTTGCATAGAATTTTAGTCAGAAAAATCTTCAAAAATGCATCAGCTATGTTTCTTGCAAAATAAGAAAACACTAATGGCTTACGATCCCACCACAAACTTGCTTTTCTACTGATTTTGCTACTTTTAATTTTCTGCTTTTTAATGCCAGAGTGTAATTTTAATATATAGACATTAGATGAGAAGGGCTTTTAGAAGCCCAGGTATGAGATCTCAATTATAACAAATTAGCTTCCACATTAAAATGCATTTAAAGTGACACAGTGTTCAACATGGTGGCCTTGGAGAATATACCTGGCAATTAGTATATGATCTGAAGAGAACCTGCTAGTCTAAAATGGCTAAGCCTACAACCTAATTTCCTGTCACAGAAAAACCACCTAAGAAAGGTATGTGTGTATTTAGGTCAACTATAACCTGTACACAAAGCCTCTAGTCAGTTTTGGGGCTCCTCTGGTCTTGGTGTTGCATGGATCTACAAAAAAAAAAAAAAAAAAAGATTTCTATTGCAGCATGCTGGAACTTTCTAGACAGTTACATTTTATCATTAAGAAAGCATTGTAAATGCAGTTGTAATTTATTTATATATCATTCCTAAATATAACATTGAGCATTACCATGTTTGTAATATGAAAGCTTTCAAGGGACTGTGCTATTTATTGCAACTTTTAATTGATTTGCTGCTACTATATAGCAAAGCCATCTCTTGCCAGTGCAGGAGAACCTTGTGATGCAGGCTATCACAGGAGCTAAATTTGATGCTGAAGCTTTATTGAAGGTTTTACAGTATTACATCTTAGCCTTGCAGTGAACTGTCTGCGATTTATTGCTGTGTTTTGCAGCAAGAAAGTAGAAAAAGCGATTGATGTTGGAATCATTTTATCTCCTAAAGTCTGCATAGACATAGTTAACCAATGGCATTGGCTTGGTGAGGGTTTTACAGCACTTTTAAAATGATTCAAGGAAAATGAATAAATTGATCAAACCCATTCCTTTACTGGGAATGGATGAGAAGTTTTTCCATACAACTTTCATGCCGAACAGATTAGGCTACTTCTATGCTTTGCAATGAATATAGGTTAATTTCCACTATTAATTGGTTTTGCTGTTTACTTTCAGTTGACTTCAGCTTGTAAACAACACCATATAGTCAAAAGACTTTGGTTTCATGAAGTGGTGTTCAACATGTCTTGTCTGTTCTTTGGGACTGTTTTTCCTTACTGCCTGTGGGGAATGGGCCCAGGGAATAAGTCCAAGCATTTTCAATTGGTGCAAGACCTCTTGAATCTCATCTCATGGGGCAGACATTGTCAAAGCAGCCAGAAGTGTTCCTCTGTATTGAGCTGCTCCTGGGGCAAGCACAGACTGTCAATTGGGCAGCACTTGATTTCACTTGCTGCCAGTCACTGCTAGTATATTAAATTGCATTACACTATTTTATATTTGGAGAGACTTTCCAATTAGATGGTCCAGTGGCCATAATTTCCTAAGGGGAATCAGCCTAGATCAAAGTGAGTATGGAAGACAAGCAGTTCTTTACATCTCCCCCTCCTTACCAGTATCACCTAATTCCCAGAGGCTGCTTGACAGAAGATTCAACCACCCTAGATATTAATGACGCTTTGTGAGTAAGAAGATTGTTCCAGGGCAGGAGGGGGAAAAGTGAGGATGATATGGGAATTCTCACTGGTGCATATTACATCTAAATAGAGGTGGCACCTGAAAAATCTGTGCTCCAGCATATACAGTCTGAACAGTATAGAAAATGGTAGAAAGCAGGAAAAAGTATTCCACAGGGTCTCAATATTCAAGAGATTTTGAAAGCTATGTGCCAGGATTTTTTTTTAATGAAACCTGTCTTTATTTATTGTGAGGCCTTTTCTGGTTTGAATAAAATGAGGTACTTTACTTTACTGAAATGTTTTTAGCTCTTCCTCATGGCAGAGGTGGCATATCCTTTTGTTCATTGATATTGCTGTGACTTAGATGATAACACGTGCATTTGCTTGTAAAAAATATTATTCTGAAGATAGTAAAAACTCCAGAGATTAGAGACAAAACCATATATTGATAAGAACATTTAAACCCTGGAGCACCTTTCAGCTGTTGTGAACCACAAGCAACATCAATAGCATCCTGTGTCAAGAGAGGAGGAACATACCTCTGGAGAAAAAAGCATAAATGTAAAATGACAGATTCTCACACTAGTTTCCTCACAATATACACTGGAAAATATTTTCCTCCTTTCTTACCTTTTCTGGATTTAGCAGTATAAAAAGGAGAAATGGTGCTCATCTTAACTAGTTAACTGAAAAATAGAGTGAAAATGGGGTTTATAAAGAACCTGAATTGGAAAGATAAACCAGTTGGGCTTTTTTTACCTCTTTTGTTTTGCTTTACATGCCATGGTTAATTCAAAATTTCCTGAATTTCCCTATCCCCTTGTATGTTTATTCCTATTGTCCCCAACCCCGCATCTGCCTTAATGTGTTTTTGGAGGTTAGGTTTTCTCAGAGGAATTTCTTCCCATTTGTTGTCAAGGAGATGCGGAGTGTCGGGGACAGCTTTCTAAGTCCAGTGTCTCTAGTAATTAAGGGACAGAAGGAATGGCCAGGTACCTTAACATAAGACTGAAATGGTTTTGGGAAGGGAGCGAGTTTTTGGCAGTCTGGAGGTGGTTCAATCTTTGCCCTGACTGGAGGGGAGATGGTTGCTTTTAATGGTGCTGGACTGCTCCTGCCCAGGGGCTTTGCGCTGCTGTGGAATTCGCCTTGCCGCCTGTTGTAAAGTCTGCTGCTTGCAGGAGCTGCTGGTTGACTGGGACTTTTCAGCACCTGCCATTGCTGGGAGAGCAGCACCATCTGCATGGGTGTTTCGAAAGAAAAACTGGGCCCCCCAGCCTGCCTTTCCCCCCTCTCCAGAGAGAGGGTCACAGCTGCTGGTTGTCTGGAATCTCAGCAGCTGCCATCACCAGATGTTGGAGACTGAAATGTTGGAGTTTATGGCTTAAACCTTTTTATGAAGTATTTTTGCCTGTTATAGCAAACTGTATTACAAAAGCTGCACGGAAGACTGCCACACCCTGAATAGGCCTCCCAACTAAGGCCCTGGACTGGAAATTGATGAAGGTAAGATAAAGTGACTCAGATCTGGGCTGGGGGAGAAGAATACATTCACAGGAGGATAAAACCTCACACCTTCGGGGTGGGGACCACAGCCCCAGATTTATCTGCTGTCAGCCTTGAACAGACCCTCACACCAAAAGGGGAGGAGGAGAGGTTTTGGGGTGTAGCGAAAAACCTCTGGTTGGCTGCAGGGAACTCCCATCCTCCGCTGTGCAGACCAGCTCACTTGAGGGGTCCCTTCACCCCGGGAAAAGCTGCATCCGCATGAGGGCCAGCAGAAGGGATGTCATGGCCCATCAAAGGCTGCCTGCAAAGGGATCCACAGACCCTGCAGCAAAGCACTGGACACACTGAAACGGATCCACAGTGTTGCAACTGGTATTAGTTTTCCTATAGTTTTGTCTGAAAGCTCTGAAATTTCAAAGTTATAGTAATTTGGATAGAGGGGCCATCTTTCCATTCCAGGAAGGTTCCTGCCTTCCTTGGCAAGATGTGTATCTTTCATACCAGGGCATGTATAAAGTACATCAACATTTATACATTGTTCCTTAATGTATAAAGAAGATACTGACTCATGTCTGTCTTCAAAGATATGCAAGCCCCAAATAATTAAGAGTTTGTATGCTTGTTCCAACCTCACAGGTTCTTACACGTTTTTAAAACATAACAAGTTTATTTTCAAGGTTAGTGGTTATTTTTCAGGACATTTTTTCTGCATTCTGGAAGAAGCTACATGTGTTACAGGAGGTAGTTAAACTGAGAACACCAATTTGACTGCAGAATGCTGCATGTTAGCATTTTCTGAAGACTTGCTGACACGATTCAGCAGTCCTAGAAAGAAAGGGAAGAAAATCTGATTAGAGGACTTGCAGTGGTGCAGCAGAAACTGGCACAGCAAGGAGGACACCTCTAAATTTCCCATCTGCTGGCTTGTTCCAAAGGTGATGCAAGAAGAGCTACAGAGGGGTTTTATGTCCTTCGTGCCTTTATTCTGTATATGACAGTCATTTCCACTGCACTGGTGGCTTCCTTGGTGTCTCACTGAATAAGGAATGAAGTAACTGAGTATATTTATGTAAGGATAATAAGCCATTATTACCAACATTGAACTAATAGCAGATTTTTAATTACTTTTTAAGACTGCAGCTGGCTTTGAGAGTCTATTGAATGTGGAATCCTATAGATTTAGGAGCAATGCAAAAAAAGGATAAGACTTTGTATCTGAACGAAGTTATGTGTCTTCTGGTGATTTTGTTACACTATTTTCCCATCTGTGAAATATACAACATATTTACAAAGAATGCTTATAAGTCTTTACTATAATTTGTACACTTTAGGTTTGTATCCTAACTGGGTTATGTAGTTATAGCATACTGGAGTTTAGGTCCATTCCATTAAACACTATTCAGGGACAAATCTTGTATTTGGATCATCACTGAGATGATATGGTGTTCCTGCTTCTTACACATTTTTTGTGCAAACCTGTCTGTTAGGATACATTTGAAGTTCCTTAGGAATCCTCAAGCAGATTTTATGACAGAAATGAACATTGCCATTTAGCATGGAAAAAAAGCTTTTTAAACATTTAAAGTGATTTTTCCTTCGGTTTTCATGTATTTCATATTACCAGACTAAACCACTCATAATATTGCATTATGTTTTAAATATATGTGAAAAGAGGAAACAAAATAGGGTTCCTTTTTATTATTTTTCTCTTGTGGCTGTGTAGAAAGATCAAAGAAATTTTCTCTGCTTATAAAATAAACATGTGTGTGGAGGTTTAATAACATCAGACATTGTTTAAAATATCAAGGTTTAACTCAAGTGGTGCTTGTAGTCTATCTCACTTCTCTTTTGCATTCTGTCCTCAATCTGGTGTGCTCAGGTATTAAAGGACTGTGTTGTTCTGTCTTAAATGCAGAGCTCAAAGAAACAAGGAGACATTTGGAGAGCCGAGCCATTGGCATACATGTTCCTGGACAGAGACATTATCAAACTCTTTTTGAGAACTTGGACCCAAGACTTTAAATCATATTTGATTGTTATTAGTTGCCTATGTTGAGCTGGAATGTACGGTAAGGTTTCCACAGACCATTACAGTTCACGCTGTTATTCTTCCAAGATCTGTAGTATATGAAAAAATTGTTATTTTAGCAGCAAATCCAGACACAGAGTAGAACAGTTTGCTTTGGAAGGGTCATACAACAATCATCTAGTCCAATTGCATGGGTGATGAGAGGATAAATTTTTCTCACTTCTCTTTTGAGTGTCAGATCCTGGGGTGGAATTAACAGTGTGGGGGCTGGCTGAGTGTCTAGAGAGTTGTTCCTGGAGAGCTGAAAATCTTGGGAAACTAGATTGAAAACCAGAAAATATTAATTCCAACTTTTTGTATTTTTACTCCCATTTCAGTAGACAACTCATTAATCAGTAGATTAAGCTGTTCCCAAGATGTCATTTAAGTAGCAGAGCAAAATCAGAGAGTCATTAAGGTTGGAAATGATCAAGTCTGACCATTAAGCTGACACTACCAAGTCCACCACTAAATACAGAAATTAGATACACAGAATAGCTCTCTGAGCTCCAGGTGCCCACAGATACCCGTCTTAGCCCCCAGAAGGGTTTAATGTGGGGTGCAAGAATAGAAGTGTCTACTCAAACATGTCATCTTCAACTCAGAAGTACAGTACTTGAATTGTTTTACTGCCTGGATTCTCCCGACAAACATATGAACAGTGTATTTTCAAAACTCTAAGGTGGAATAAAGATATGAACCCACAGAAGTTCAGAGCCAGATTTCTCTCAGTCTAATAAAGATAAAGTAAGTACTATTTATAGAGGAGGTATATAAACCCCGGTATGAAATCTAAAGGAAAGAACAACCTGCACTATCAGTTGTATTCAAGCAGAATACAATTCTTTGCCAGGTCAGTTAAATATCTTGTTTAGAGATTTCTGTAAGATACATGGCGCTGTGAGGGCTTTGTCATCTTCTCCTGCCACTCTCTCCTATGCAATGGAGAGCCTGCAGAGCTCTCTGCAAATAATTGTAACAGAGTTACAATTGAGTGTAATTGAGTTACAGGGCAATATACTTAAAAAATTGCAAATACTGTCAGCATCCTACAGGATTTCTCTTCCACTTTTTCTTGTTTATTCAGTTTTGTTTGTTTGCTCTGGGGTTTTTTGGGTTTTTGTTTGGGCTGTTTTTGTGTTTTTGTTTGTTTTTGGTTTTTTTTCCCATGTCTTTCATTTTTCAGTGGAAGACAAAGGATAATTTTCAAGGTAGTGGAGGAAAACTGAGACCTGCATCTGCTGAATGTAACACATCCAGCGTGGGACACCTACGCCATTTGGCAGTGTTGCACTGTTCTTCCTCTATGAGTAGGTTTGGTACACTGACTTCTCTACATCTTAACTGTCCTAAGATAGTTGCAACTCTAACAGTCTTCTCTGATTTTTTAATGTTCCATCTTCTTTCTTCCTTTTCCTCTTTTATTTTTGTAGTGAAATAAAAGGAAATTTTCCCATTTCCAAGTAGACTTGGAGGAAGCGTAGAGTAAGATTGGCAATGAGGAAGGGTGTTCAAGGAAAGATTGAGAAACTAGGAAGAGTGATTTGCTTAAAAAAAAAAGAACAGAAAATGACCCCATTTGGGTGGAAACAGTGGATTTTGATGAGGAGTGAATGAATAGCCATATGGGGAAAAGTATTTCCCACTATGATGGGATGGACTACAAGCTGGATAAGTAGTTGCCATCATAGGGAGGCAGGTATTTCAAATTCAGGGATTTTTTTGTGTATTTGTGGACATACAGGCCAAAAAGCCAATGACATCCTAGAAACTCTGTGTTTTGAAGACACCTTATCCTTTCAATCCAAAGTAGAAAGTGAGATGCCGGTGGTATCCATACACAGCCCAGACTGTATGAATAGAGGGGTTTTTCATGCTTGTCTTCTTTTATTCAACGGCCTCTCTGCAGTGAGGAAAACAGACCCAACAGGCAAAAGTACAGCTGGCACGCAGCACAATAAATGACTAATTTTCACTCAGCAAAGTTCTCTATATGCCGCTACATGCCAGACTCTGTGGAGCCATTTCTGGGATCTCAAAAGAAAGATTAAAACCATCTCAAATACACAGAATTGACAGGAAAGTAAACTTTTCTATGGAAGGGACAGAAGAAGCCAGATGGTGAGTGTTGCACAAAGCCAAACAAATCCAGTCTCTGAATTCCTAAGGCATATAAACCTCTGCAGAGAAATTAAATTTCTCTGCAAAAAAGTAAACTATATGCAAATACATACTGTCATAATTCTGTCATGCGGAACAAAGATCTTGTAATTTCCCAATGTTGTCCTTTCCTTACCCTCCTAAAAATGTGTTCAAAAGCATAAAATAAGCAGCATTTTCACTGGAGTAAGCTGGTAAGGAGATGAAACAATTACAGGTAGCAGAGGGGGATCAATCAGTAATTAAATGAACTCCTTTTGTTTGCAGTCGCTCTGGATCCATGCAGAATTTCATCTTTTGTTGCTTCATTGTACTTTGTCTGATGATGCAGCCAGCTCTTCAAAGAATGATGATCGGCAGCTTCAATTCACAGAACTTAAAATATGTTCCTACATACCTAAGATGAAACTGATTGAGGCTGTGTTAATACATGTTATTTAAATTCCTTGACCAGTGAGCAGCAGTAATAAGGTTTAATAAGATGATGTCTTGCATAAAGTGGGCTGTAAGTCTAGGACTTATCCTGTCACTTTTTAGAACTCATTTTGTTTTCATATGACATGTATTGCCCAACCTAGTTCACTCAGTTCTGAAGAAAGATTCACTAAAATTGTAGAGCTTTTGTCCTAGAGCATCTACATGACAGAGTGGAAAGATTTATTTGTGAAGGAGGGGGTATGAAAGTTTAAAAGGCTATGAAGAAACCATCTGTAGGGATATAAGTGACATAAAGGTAAGGGATTTTAATATTAATATGTTGTGTTTAAATGTTTATTATTAAATTTTGATTTTAGCTTAGAATCCAGGACCCTGTGCTGATCTTTTCTATGCATGGTAGGACATGCTGAGAGGATTAGTGAAGCAGAGTGCAAATCAAGAGAATGAATCAGCTGTAAGTGACTGGAATTGTGATCACATGGGACTGAAACACCAATTATCTTTATCAGCTTCCTAGTCTATATATTAAAATTAATTTTTCAAACTTTAATTGCAATTGGCTATAACACAAAAAAGTAGCTTTCTTCTGAACAAAACAGAACCAGCTGGTAGATGTAATATCTGGGGATAGGAGCAAATGGAAATTGTTCATTTTATTCAAGACTGTGTCCCTAAATTATTGAATGTATTCAAACCAGTTTGCCTTTTCATCCTTGGAAATGGCAGCTTGTGGCATTTTTTTCCTCTGTAAAAAGTAATATAAAAGGAGATGGTTTTGATGAAGTGTAGTTGCATGTTCTTATTTAGACTAAAGTTTGTCTGGGCTTAGATACATATCAAGGTATGTTTCAATGTCTGTGGTTATCTTTGTGATCAGATGAGTAAAGCTTAGCAAAGTCACTCAGTGTTTGACCAAGTCATAAATCAATGTTGAAGAAAAACTGGAAAGAATAGAGGGAAAGGGTTTCTGAGAAAAAAATTAAGACATTTATAAAACTTGACTTTTCCTTGTCTTTAGGAAACAGAATTTGTCACTACTTTGGTATCATCTACTTCCAACTTCTTGCTGTTGGCAGGGACACCTCTCACTAGACAGCTTACTCAGAGCTCCATCCAAACTGGCTTTGAACACTTCCAGGAATGGGGCATCCACAGCTTCTGTGGGCAACCTGTGTTGGTCCCTCACCTCCCTCACAGCAAAGAACTTTAACTAATTAAAAATCTACTATCTGACGTAAACCTACTCTCTTTCAGTTTGAAGCCTGTTCCCTTTGTCCTGTCACTATCTGCTACTGTAAACAAGTCTCTCTTCATCTCATAGCTGGCCACAGGAGGCCACCCTAGTCTATTTTTTTCCAGGCTGAACAAACACAGCTCTCTCAGCCTTTCCTCAAAGGAGAGGTGCTCCAGCCCTCTGATCACCTTGGTGGCCTCCTCTGGATTCAGCAAGACAGGACCATGTCCCTCCTGTGCTGGGAGCCCAGAGCTGATGCAGCACTGCAGGTGGGCTCTCAGCAGAGCAGAGCAGAGGGCAGAATCTCCTCCCACCCTCCCCTGATGCCCACGGTGCTCTGGATGCAGCCCAGGACAAGTTTGGCTCTCTGGGCTGAGTGCTCATGGCTGGGTCATGCCCAACCTCACCTCCAGCAGCATCCCCAGATCCTTCTGGGCAGGGCTGCTCTCCATCTGTTCATTATCTAGCCTGGATTGACATCAGGGGTTGCCATGACCCAGAATCAGCATCTTGCACTTGGTCTTGTTAAACCTCATGAGATTCCCATGGGCCCTTTTCCTGGAGCTTGTCCAGATCCCTGCAGATGACATTCTGTCCTTCAGGTGTGTCAACGGCACCGCTCAGCTTGGTGTCATCTGCCAATGTGTTGAGGATGCACTTGATCCTTTCATCTGTGTCATTAATGAAGATATTAAGGATAGTTGATGTATAGCTGAGTAGAGAATTATTTAGGTTGGAAGAGACCTCAAAGATCATTGAGTGCAACCATTAACCCAGCACTGTAAGGCCCTCCTCTAATCCATGTCCCTAAATGCCTCATCTACATGTTTTTTTAATACTTGTGGGGATGGTGTGATTCTACCACTTCAGTGAGCAGCCTATTCCAATGCTTAAACATGTTTTGGTGAAGAAATTTTCCCTAATAGCCAATCTAAACCTTCCCTGGCACAACTTGTGGACGTTTCCTTTTATCTTATTGCTTGTTACCTGGCAGAAGAAAGCAACCTCCACCTGGCCACAATCTCCTTTTAGTAGTTGGAGAGAGCCATTAGGTCCCCCATGAGTCTCCTTTTTCCAGAATAAACAACCTCAGTTTTCTCAGCTGCTTCTCGCCAGACTTGTACTCCAGACCCTTCACCAGGGCTTTCACCAGCAATTCAGGTTTTCTTCATCAGCTAGAGAAATGAAGAGAACGTGGGTTAGTGGGAATGGAGAGTGCCTTTTATTGTCAAGTCATTAGATGCCTCATGAGTGCGTGTAACTCTTCCTCCTGCCTTTGCATGACTGTCATTGCATCTAAGTTAAATTTGCTACAGAATCAAGACATATGCATTGAGTCTACCTAGGAAATAAGCAAACTTAACAGGGCAGTACTGATCACACCAAGTGTGCCTCAGAAAATACCTGGTGTTTTATATAATGGAAAAGTAAACTCACCTCCAATTTGAAGGTGAGAGGTTGAGTGTGGAGAACTGCTAACATGTCACAGCAGTGCAGGAGGAGGTTTTATGCCCACAGTTATGTCATATAGGAGAATCAGTGAGTATCACAAGTTAAGCCAGCAGAGTAAAATAGGAAAAACACGACTGGGTGACCTTTGTAGCTTGCACAATGTCTTTTATGGGAATCTTGGAGGACCGTGAGCACTGATGAGCAATGAGAAAATGTTTTCACTTGGAACTCATAGGATTTAACACAACTTGCCCAGTCAAATGAGAAATGAAGTTTATAATTCAAGTCTCTGGGTTTCCAGTCATATTTTTATTGCTAGGTCATGGTTTTTTCTAACAAATATAACACAAAGCTCTCCCTCACTAGTGTTGCATGAACTTTTTCCTTCAGCTAGTTTACACCTACTCGAAATAAAAAATAAATTGAACACAGGGGCCCCTGAAAGACAAACTTTACCAGGAACTGTTTAAACCTATGCACAAATGCCCTGCAATTATATTATCTTTACTTAATGAATGGAGAGATGTACCAGATCTGTGAAGATGTGAAGATGTCAGATTAATGGTGTAATCCTCAAAAAAAAAAAAAAAAAAACCAGAGGGGTAATGGAGTGGAGATTTGCGGTTCAGTTTATGAATCACAAATAATTCAATGAGAACAACTGAGAGACCTTTACACTTATGATATGGGGATACTCTGGAGAACTCTGATCCCTTTCCCAGGATATTTCAGTTTTGTTAACAAAGAAGTCATGAAACCCTTGTGGATAGTGTGGATACCTTTCTGAAGGGCAGACAAAAGGAAGATGGCAAGAGAGCCTTAAGAATCATGCTTCATGCAGGATGGCTATTTTTTTTTTCACTTTGTTTCAATTGATCTTATAAAATTTAATCTGTGATCGGTAGAATGGAGTGGTTTGGAAAGATTTCAACTACATTTTCTGACCAAAAAACCCAAAGGAAAAAAAAATAGAGAAAAGAAGAAAAGTGAAAGAGAAAATAGGTTTTGCTCTAGAAACAGTCATCATTTGAGCTTTGGCCCCATGCTTGTTTGCAATAGCGAAGGTTTAGTCTGGTCTACTTCATCACGAACTCACCATCACTTAGAGCTAACCCAGCTGGGAGCACTTTGTTTTCCTAGTGAGGAAAAGGTCTAGGTGTTTGTTTTGTTCAGTTTTTAAAATAATTGTTGCTATTTTTCTTGAGTGAGGCTGCTGGGGCTGTTAAGTGCTTTAACCCTCTTGATGCTCTCAGAGCTCTGTCATCTGCCCTGTCTCAGAGCTCGGGTCATCAGTGAGATGGAGAACCACGACAATATTTACTTCAAAACTCTGAAAACTTACATATCACCTTTACTAAATTTAGATTTTGATTGCTTGTGATTCTAAACCTGGAATAAAGGTGCAATTATGCTCATCAAACGTAGGATGGGGTCTGCCAAAATATGGTGAAGTAGCAAGTTTCTGGTAAGAGTTTCTGGAGGGTTTTTCCAAGGGTATACATTGTGGCTTTGTTGAGTCAGGGATTTGCTGGGTGACAAGCTTTGCTTTTAGCTGTTTTCAGCAGCACTTAAAAATTGGATGATAGGGCTGAGCCAGATAGTCTGTCTCTGTGCTTCAATTTTAAACATTTACCAGCAATAAGCAATTTATAATAAATAACTTCTGATCATTGCTTTTGAACAGATGTTATTATATTATAGTGCATAGTTTATTTTGATGAATACAGCTTCTAAAGGGATGTCAAAATGTGCATGCTGAGCCTCCTTATCAGTCACTCAAAATCATTGTTTTTAAAGGATTTCTTTCTGTTTGAAATGAACATTTGACCCATTCTATTAAAACAAAATATGGGTGTGGTGGTAAACCTATATCAGCTAATAATTTAGTCACACTTTCTCCTTATGTGCTTATTAGCTGGTCTCTCTCACAGAGACCAGTAATGTCCATGTGCTTCTGCTTGAAGTTGCAATAAATGTTATGTATTGTGTATACCAATAAGAGAAACAATTTATGAAAAACAGAAGGTAAAAGATACATTTTTGTTGTACCCCATGACAAACATATTCCACTCCTAGTTTATGATACAGGTTTACAGTAGACAGAAATCAACAACAGGGCCTATCAAAGCCCACTCTCACATTAAGGCTATACTGAGCTTTTGCATTATGCTTTCCTTGGAGGTTGAACATAGATGTGTTTCTAAACATGCATACATATGAAAAATGTGTGTATATATCTATAAATGTAAAATGAAAATGCCTGTTATAATTTTCCAGTAAATTCTGATACACTTTAAAAGTACGTAATTCAATCTAGTAGAGAGAGGTAAGCAGGGGTTATATTTTTTAAACTTTGATGAATAAAATTATTATAAATATACTAAAACCTCCACCTATAAATTATATGCACTAGTTACGTAGATAACTGATACAAGCTATAACTGGCTTTGCACAACTAACCCTTGAAGAAGAATTTTTCTTTTCAATTTCTGTTATTTTAGGAAATGAGATGAGCTCTGTGTCCCTATGATATGCTTAGAGGACAGAATGGTGGTTGTTCATACATTCTGTGCTTGAGTGGCCTTTGCATGTAGGATCTGTGGCCAGGAAATGTTTTAGTAGGCATTATTATAGCAGTGATGAGTGGCTGTTCGGAGCATGAGGGCTCCAAAAGCCAAGTGAAGAGGATCCACTGATCAGCTGCAATGCAAAGAGCGAAATATATGTTTCTGGGAGAATTCCCTGAGGCAAAGGAAAAACAGGTGAAGGAGTAGGGAGAAAATAGAAACCAACGCTATCCTTTCTTCAAATCTGAATTTTGATGAAAGGGAAGATGACTGGGAAACTTGTTTTGCAAGTGTGCTTCTGATCCATATCCAAATGCTGAAATACAGACATTAGGGGTAGCTGACAATAGAAAGGCTACTAAGAGATGAAATTTTAGATGAAAAACTGGAAATACAAGTGAAACTGAAGTTGATGACTACTAATGTACACTTAGTCTTGCTCTGTGAAGAATAAATGAATATTATGTATGTATTATGATTTGATAGTCATTTTTATGTGCTTTTCATTTTAATAATAGTCACTGAGAAGTCAGTCTGAACTTAATTTAGAGATACTACAAGATAGACTTGGTTATATAAAACACCATTAAAGTAGATAAACCTGTATGTCTTTTCCGCCTCAAAATAAAGAAGGCAAATATGAGAGATCAGAATACATTCTGAAAGGATCACTTAGATGTTTTTATGGATTAAATTGAATCAAGTAATTACATTTAGATTCTTTTTTTTTTCTAGATCCAGCCTGCTTAGTCTGCTTTCAGTTGCTCTTCGTGTGACAAAGTTAGAAGGTGGGTATGTGAAACTGTGTCCTGACTAGAAGGAACAAAATGTTTTTCTTTCAAATGTTTTCAATGCTGGGCAATGAATGCCAATTCTCAAAAAATCAAAACATTTGGCACTCTCTTAAAAGCAATTCTCTTTGAAACTCCTCAGTTTTTTTATCCAGAAATGATACCACTTAGATTAGTGTTCATACTTCAGAGCTCTGGCCTTGAAATTTTTGGTAAAGTAGGTTAAGATTCCATGGGGACCTTTAATCAGTGACATCCTTCATATGAGTAATGCTGTACACTCCAATTAGTTTGGGAAGAGTGTTTAAAGAAATTTTCTTCAAGCAGCCAGTATGTTTCCATTGACACTCACTTGATAATCCTTTGTTTAGTATGACAAGATCTCTTTTGTGAGACATAGATTTTGTGATTAGACACACCAAGCTGCATTAAATCACAAGCAGAGGTAGTCTCTTAAGCTCTGAAAATGGTTTTAAGCTTAGTTATTAAACTAAGCTTAAACCAGTAGTGCTAAACTACTTTTACAGTGTATGGTGCATGGGACATCTAAGATATGCCCTGTACCCCAAAGGGTCCAACTGAGACACTAAGTAATTGCCTATACAGTGCATAAAGACTGATTCTCCCTGTAGAGGATTACTGACCCATCTGGGGGAACTCAGCAGCTGCCAGCAGGAACATGCATGGTGCAAAAGCAAGAGGATAACTTCTGTAATGGCTACTGTAAAGGGAGCGGAGGAAAGGAAAGTATAACTACCTGTGTTTGCCTAAGACAGCAGCCTTAATACTCCAGAAAGCACTGCAGGACCTTTGACAGCTGAGAGTGGTCAGTGCTGCTGTTCTGTGGGTGAAATTTCCCATCTGCTAAGTATCTGCTCAGGACAGATTTTCAGCACATTTACTCATCTCCCCCAGCTTTTCTCTTACCAGCTTGTTTATGATTTCTGCAACATCAGGGGAATTTGCATTTTACTTATGAATCTGTCAAGCAAAGGACCTCTTGAATGTTTTATTGCACAAATTAAATTAATGCTTTGGTATCGCTCTTTAGAAAAGTATTAGGTCTATGCAAAAGTGGGTAAGGTTCCAGCAGCATGTTACCTAATTCTGTGTGATTTTCCATCTTCTAAGTCACCTCTCTTCCTACACTAATGTGGGGTGGGGGTGCTTACCTAGGAGACCAGGACACAGTTCAGTGTATATATGGCAGACCTGTCACATACATGAGTCCTGCTCTCCATGTGGTTGTTTGGCCATTGCAAGTGGGAAGTGGTGCTGTTTGGTTTTTTTGCCTTATTTTTTCTTTTATATGTTCTCTGTATTCTGCACACATATATTTCTATCTCTGTAGCCNAAGGTTGAGAATGACTGTTTGAGATACACTCTCATGGACAAAGTACAACTAGTGCTGAGTGGGGGACTCTGGAGAAGGGGCTTGATCTGGGGGAGAATTGCATCACCATTTGTACTCCTAATTGGTGATTTTTACTAATTATGCTAATTTCCCATAAAAATGTATTCACTCCTGGAAGGGGTGGGCATTTGTGGATATGTTTCCATAACCACCCCTGAAGGCCTTCAAATAAAGATCTGCTCTTATATTTCCTCCTAACTAAAATTATCTTGAGTTTCATTTCCAGGTCAGGAAAAAGGCAACAGAAGAGGAGCCTGCACTCCCTGGAAGTGTGTGATTATATAGAGCTAGACTGCTAAGTGTAGAATTCTATCCTCCTTGATCATCTCTTTATTGGCTTGAAAATAAAGTTAAAGGGTTGCTTTGGAACCTTGGAAGCACCCCATCTGACAAAGCAGTGCCTTTCTTTGTTAAAAGCTTTTCAAGCTGATGGATCTGGAAGAGCGCCAGTAAAATCAATGAAAAACTATCCAAAGCAAATAGACTTACAGATTAATAAATTCTCATTACTATTTTTATTCTGAGCTCACAAAATCTCTTTCTGACTGTCTGCACTTTTTTTACTAATAAAAAAAGCTAATTCTCCAAATATTAATAGAGGTGTATTGGCAGATTTGAGGCTCACAGATTTTCCTGAGCTTAAACAAAGGAAATGCAGCTAGACAAAAGCTTTTCCAAAATCCTGTAAGTACTTGTTTAGCTAAATTCACATCTCACCAAGGACTGATCTTTCCACAAATCCTAAGCAGCATTAGGGAAATAGAAACACTGCAGCCAATGAAAGCTTTTTTCATTTCTGTGGCCATCACAGGAAGGATTTCTGTAAAAGTAGACATCGGCAACCATCTTATTTACTGTGCAATTTTCCAGACCATTGACCACTCAGGGCTGTAGTAAAATATATGGTTTAAATGAAGCTTGGAAGGCCATGGGAAGAGTGAAGATTCTCTGGGACAATCAGACCTCTTACTCTGACACCATGTTTTGCATCGGCTTTCGTGCTTATTACTGGATATAGATTTTTGTGCTGGACACGAGAAAACACACTCTCTTATGTTTGCATTTGCTGGCTATGTCTTCTTTGAAGTGGTTTATGTACTGACACATTTTGCACAGAAGGTCCTTGTTCTCATCTCTTGGGTGGTTCAGGGTGACAGGATGCTGCTGCAATTTCATTCACTGCTGTATCTTCCTATTGCGCTGTGTATCAAAAAGCATGAGGTTGTTTATTTGAGTATCTTTGAAAATGGCCATACTTTGATGTGGAAAATCCAAAGCCTACAAAAAGTAGTTCCTTTCTTGTGGCATAGTTTCAGGAGTATAGTTTGATTTTTTTTTTCTTTTTGAGGTAAGCATTATTTTGCCTCAAACCTACTTACAGCATAGCTTTGCTGATTTGATGTCCCTTTGTACCAAAGCAATTTGGTGGTCAAATGAAGTGCCAGTGTGACTTTCAGGAAAGGCACTAGACCTCTGCCATGGGAGTGCTCTGTTCTCATGCTCCCTGTATCTCCCATGACCAGAAGTGAAATTTCCGTAAAGTACCAGCATTCTTAGGTTGCCTGTATCTACTTTAGATTTTCAAGTACATGATTGGGACTTCTACCTCTTTAGGTAGAAGCCAAAAGAATAATTTTTGTATTTGCCCAGACCCTCTGTGGTCTGCTCCTGCATTCTCCTTGGTTGCAAAATGTCAGCGTTTTGGGACTTTGGGTTTTGCTTGTTCTAGAAGGAATTTTATGGCTTGAGGCTTTTGACCTATGGTGTATGCCTGGGAAGCTGGCCAGGAGGAAAAGAAGGCTGTGAGGCCAACATGACATATGCCTTGTCTTCCGCATGAAGCTTCCCTTTGCACCTTGCTTTTTGTGGGTTCCTCACCTCATATCCAGGCAGAGTACACTCCGCTTTAATTAAAAATATGATTTTGTTGTACCTAAATGTTGTATGTATTTTTGACTCCCAAACTCTTTGCCATACTGATGGTTTGTATTTACATCTGTGCTTCTCTGAATGCTACACTCCAGCTCATCCTGTAAGGCTGAGTAGCAGATGTGGGGACCAGCAAGCTGGTTCTCCCTTGTGCTGTATCTCAGATGAGGCAGCTGCAGGGCTGCAATGAGGCAGTAGATGTGAGTATTAGATCAAAGACAGAATTACACCTCTAGCACTGTTCCAGAATTGGAGATGGAGTGGGACAGGGTGTTGGCATGAAGCTCTCCACCCTGCTTCATGTTTGGGACAGCATGAAGATACCTTGGGAAAAAAGTAACATGGGTGGGAAAGGTGGCTGTCTGACTGGTGATATCCTGTGTCTGGCAGTCTGAGCAGGGTCCTTAGACCCTCATGGGGAAGCCACCAGTGCGAAGAATAAGCACGTCTGTGTTTGTGTTGGCTGTTAGGGGATGCTTAGAATTAACACAGTGGCTTGTTCCTGGGATTGGTTGCTTTCATCTTGGGAAAATGTGCATGTAAAGAGTTTAGACATAGCAGACTTTCCTCCCCATAATAGTCTCCTCAAATGCATGCTCAAAATGTCAGGTTTTGCATCTTCTCCCTCATCACTTCTTCTGCGGTATCCCAAAGTGCTATCTTGCCAATATTTCCCTTTGCATCTCTGTTCCATTTCTCCACCTGAATTTATTAGCACCCAAACCAACTCAGGCTCAGAAGGAGACTTACTTTACAAAGATGTTTTTTACAGTGCTTTACAGAGGAAACTTTGTGTAATATTAATGTCTGAGTTTGGTGGGGCTGTTTTCCAGGGTTTTGCACAAGTCTGTGTATCAGCAAATCCCAGTCATTGTCATAAATGGCTTTTAAATAAACATATCTTTCTGTTGGAGGTTAGGCTTTGTTGTCTATCTGTATGTATATATAGGTAGATATAAGTAAAGAACTGTTATTCCTTTTCCCATATCTTTGCCTGAAAACCCTGTAGTTTCAAAGTTATAATAATTTGGAGGGAAGGGGGTCCCAAGGGAAGTTCTCACCTTCCTTGGCAGACACCTGTCTTTCAAACCAGGACAATTTCATATTCTAAAAGAAGCTTTGGTAGAAGTAAAATTCTTAAAGGTATATAAGTATTAATCCCCAAACAGTTAATACATTCTCTGTGAGCTGCTTTACCTGCATTGCCTGCAGCAGCAGAAGGCACAGTACTAATAAGCACAAATTGCCAAATTTTACTTTCAGCCCTCCCTCACATTCTTCCACTCCATTGTAACCAAATCCCTATGCAGAGCAGCACTGAGGTTGTGATGGATGTTTGGTACCTTCCCTGCTTATTTAGAAACTGAGTTTCAAGCATAGGAATCTCCCCCTGAGAGGGAATAAGGGTGCCTCAGTCCCATACTGTACTAAGAAACACCAAGTGTTTACAGCTGGACATCATCTCCACTGCCAGTCTGGGGTGAGAGCCTCTGTGTAAGGTCACCATTTATGCATTAACTACCCTGGTGAACAAGTATCTTTTATTCTGAGAGAAATCCCATCATATAGATGAGCCCCTTGCAGTTTTTACAATTCTGTGACATTTTTCTTTTATTCTCTTGACAAAAAGTGCTGAAATACAGAGATGAGAGAACCACCTCAGTCATGGCTGAGCTTCATTGAGGTGAGGTGCACTCTGTACACAGATGAAACGAGCTTTGTGTATAGCTGAAACTTGTTTTTGTGCTCAGTGACCTAGAAGATGTTCAGCCCCAGTTTTATGAACTGTGAGTGCACTTGACCCCATTTTGCATGCACACCTTTCTTCCATTTAGTTCAAAAAAACTACAGCATGGGGCAGGAGTGGGAGAGATGTATACATAACTGCTTTGTTTCCAATGTGTTTTGGGTGGCTTTGGGTCACAAATTTGGGCAGAGGCAATTTTGCTAAGACTAGCTGCTGAAAGACAAACTTACTGTAAGACAATGACTCAGTGTTTAAAATACAAGTTTTCTCATTATTCTTTCTTACTCCCAGACATAGATCAATTGTTGTAAGACCTTATGTTTTTGAATACAGATATCCACATTTTGAGGCAAACATGAGTTTTGATGGTTTTGATTTTTGGTGGTGTATCACTGAACGACTCACATTGTAACATTATAAGTTTTTTTTGTTTTTTTAGTAAATAGATTTGGAAACAAGAAAAGCAGCGAGGAGAGTATTCTGATGATGTGTGAAGATCTTTTTTGTCCTTCACTTGCACTAGATATCAAGGATGAGGTGTCACATGATTGTGCTGACTTGGAAATCTGGAATATGATTTTTAAAAATACAATTTTCAGTTTGTAAAAACACTTATTGAAGACAAAGAAATCCTTTAAAGAAGCACTAAAACGGTACAGACGGTGGTTATGAGGCAAGTCTCCAAAGTATAAACATGAGGCTACAGGCAACACAGTCGGAAGCACAACAGAGGGCTTGTGAGGCTTAGCAGAGGCATGCAGGAGATGGGTTGGGTTGGCTTGTCTGCCTGCATGGGGCTGGGGGAAAAGGTGATGGAACAAGATCAAAACCTTTTTAAAATTTCTGCACAGTTTGCACAGTTGACTGGGAAGGCAGGGCAGGCCCAGGTTGTTGGCATCTATCTTTTTCCCCATGTGTTGCTGGGCTGAGGAGAGTGGGAGGGCTGCTGCCCAGCTGTTGGTATGTGCCTCTCTTGGCAGCTCTCCACAGGAGGATAGATATGTTATTTTAAATACCTTCTCTTCAATTTCTTGGAGTGACTTTGAACAATTTTGCCTTCATTTAAAACCTCTGGAATATGTGTGAGGAACCAATTTAATTCTGATCTGTCTCAACACTGTCAGAGGTATGTTGGGGAGGGGTTGCACATGTGCCACTTGCAGGAGGCAACTAGTAGAAGATGGGAGAAGGTGTTGTCTCTGGGGAGACTTTGCCTGGCAACTATTTCATACCTCACATGGGTCAGGCAGTCAGCAGGACACCACCAAGAACACTGTTCCCTCCAGAGAGAGGTTTTTCCAGTCGGATGGTGAAAGGTCTCCACGATAGACTGTGGTGGAACATTGGAAATGGTCACAGGAGCTGTGCCTGTGGAGCTGCACTTCTCCAAGAGCTGTGCAGGCTCCCTGGCAGACAGCATGCACACACTCCCTGCTGCTTGTTCCTTGATGGCACTCACCTGCTTTTTCTCTCTGTCTCCTCTCTCTCTGCCCTCCCCCAATCTTCTTTCATTTTCCTTTCTCCTTTTCTGTCTTTTCTGCTCTTGTTCAGTAGGGTAACTCACTTTTTGTTACCAATAAACAGTTCTCAGATACAATACTGACTCATTTGACTTAATTTCATCCTAGACCTTCAGTTTTTTAAGAACTCCTTGCAGCTCCCTATAGTGGAACATGCAATACAATTTAGATAGTAGTATTGCAAATGGGAAATTCTTTCATCCCTCCAAATAGCTCATGAAATGAACAAAGTACAGTAGCTAGTCTGAAGACATTTTTAAAGTCCTAAATATAATGCAGTTTTTGGCCTGAATGAATTGCAGCTTGGAGTGAGCATGACAACCCACTGCACACTGCATATGGCTCCTGCTCTTGCAGAAAAAGCAGTTTATTGTCCTGAAGACAGGGTTACATGCAAAAATGGTTGCATAGGGTTGTGTCAAGACAGTTGTCCTGAATTTTTGCTTAAAATTGTTTTCTCTTTGTAATAGATGCATGATACAGATGCAAACTCCTAATCCCATGGTGGTTCTGGTAATTCAGTGCTAAAACACCTTGTCAGCTCTATAAGCCTTAAAATACACATCAATAAAAGGTTGTTTTGAGTTTGTGGCTAAAAACTGTTTTCATCAGTGTTTGGCAGCAATCTTGAAGCAAAGACCTCTGAGTTACTCTAGTGTGAAACTTAAGCCATTGTCCTAAGTCACCTGTTGTCACTAAACATTTCTTAGTATTTTTCACAGTAGGAAGCTTATTAACTCTGATGTTTACATTAAGTTCAGTTTGGATAATTACATTGTGGCTATACAAGGTATTACACCACAGTATTTTCTGTTGGTATCTCTTCTCCTTTTCATCCTAAATCACAGTATGGTAGTTACAGTTTGTTCTACAGTATTTAAATATGCTTTATCTGTGTCAGTAAAGCTAAGGTCCACAATTAGCCAGGTTGCTGCATCTTGCCAGGCTGGTGCAGCATTGCTGGATAAAGCTGCAGTGTGTTTTGGGGTGGGAAATGGGCTGTCTGTTGAGAGTGGGCACAGTGTAGTGTATCTTGTGGCTTTTGTTGAGCTGTCACATTCCCCTTTGCCTCTTCTGAAATTAGTCATAATTTGTACCTCTGAGATTCAGCCAGGAATCTCTGTGGGTGTGCTTAAGTGGGAGAAGAATATTCTTCAGTTTTTGCCACTTCCCCATTTCAAGTTTTAGTCTTATGACTTGCCTCAGGACATGAGGCTGTGCAGTTAACTGATCTGCACCCTGCATTCACCAAAACATCTGTGACCATGTTGAGGTACCTCATTCAGAACAGGGACATGTGGTAATTTCTGAAAACGGATGTTGAACATCTTTGGGTTTGTAAAATCAAAGGCAGACTTCCACTGTAATATGTGGTGACTCAGAGAAGAACTGGGTGATTTTGTAGTTTCATAGCGGGAAGCCAGACTACTTCTCTTTCTGAAAGAGTGCTCATCTCTACTTAATTGCTAAATCCGGAGTAGCTCCAGACTATTGGCAGTCTTATGAAAGAGGGAAGACTGAAGTGGTATTTGAAGTGATTAAAACAGCATTGGAACTAATGTAAGCTACTGTTTATAGCTAGCTTGGCTTACTTTTTTATTATGAAACAGAATATATTTTTGTATTGCACTCAGGTGCTGCTGTTGGTGAAAAAAGTGCTTAAATTGTGAGTGTTAACAGGCAGCAGATGAGTGTATGTTTAGGCAAGTTTCTGCACTTCCATATTCAAGCATTCTGCTCCCTGGAAGCTGATGGAAAATTGTATTAGGATCTTGTTTGCATGCATGAAGATTCCAGATTCTCAGAAATACTTTTTCTTGTAAGTCCTTTCAGATGTGACATTAAACTTAAACACTAAAAATAGTCCTTGAATATTCTCCAACTTGAGAGACCTTGGATTTTAAACCTTGTTTTTCTGGGTCTGGATTAATTCCATGGTGGCTTCAGGTAGGCACACTCAGTCATAACATCCCCTTTCCCCAGCCCAGGGTTTGCATGTGGCCTACAAATCTGCTCTGACTCAAAGGGAAAAACAGTTAAAATATCTGGTGAAAAGCTGGAAAACTGAAAGGATAATATGACTTTAAGGCAGTGATAGAAGAAATATCCATGAAAATATATCTGGGAGTTGTTCATACAAGATCTCCTTTAGACTGTGCAATGGCTTCGGCTTTCAATATTGTCTGTACGGACAGAGAAAGAAGAGCAAGAAAACAAAGAAAACAAAGTCTTTCTTTGCCTCAGAGAGGAGAAAAAAAAATCCATCTGACAGACTGGATGGATAACTGCAGCCAGGGATTAAGAAGGGAAGTGATAAGGAGGGAAGAGAGGATATTAATTTGATCAAGATGGAAAAAAAGAAAAATGTGGAAAAAGTGCTGATGCACCTGAAGGAAAGGAAAGGGGGTTAGATGCAAGGGGGAAAAGCAATTCTGAAAAGACATTAAAGTGCTTGTCATGCAATTAGTGTGCTGTAAAATGTGTGTTATTAACTTCTGCCACCCACTGTATTGTATTTGAAATTCAAATGACTATGTTGTCTTTCCTTACTTTTCTTCTTGTAATCTCTGTTTAAGGAAAATGCTGTGATGTGAATTGGATAGTGAGGGATTCAGCAGCATGGGTTACAGACTGTTCCAGTGCCCTCTATCAAATCCACTCTATTTGTCACTTCCTGAACAGAAGCTATTAGAATGCAGAAACACAGTAATATCATAGTCTACCTATACCCAGCCAGAAAATTTCTTTATATAGCACAAATACAGATTTTGCTTCAGATTCTACTCTCGATGAACTGTATTTGAGGACCCTCTTTTAAATAAGTATCCAGCACTTCTTCTTACTTAATCCTTTAGTATCAGACTCCTCCTTTACTTTTCATTTCTTCGCTGCAAATGAAAGGTATGTGTTTTTGTTCAGTTTTTGGTAATTTTTTGGAAAGAGCAGGGGGGTGGGCCGTGTAGCACAGTTTTCACACAACACAGTAAATGCACAGATTTGCACCCCTGACTCTGGTGACCATTTTTTTGCCTTGTACAGACACATCTCAAAAGCAAGGTTTTTTTTAGTAATCAGCTGCTTGGCTTGAAATCAGTGGGATCTGTTTAGGACATAGAATCACAGAAAGTTTTGGGTTGGGAGGGACCTTAAAAATCATCTGGTTCCCACCATGGGAAGGGACACCTTTCACTAGACTGGTTTGAAGCAGGAGAAGCAGCTGTATTTTCTAGTGATTTTAATCATTCTCTCAAAGAAGCCTGGCACCTGAAAAGCATTAGGAAAGAGGATTTTGAGGTTGGTGAGGACACGCATGGCTAGGACAATGTCTATCAGTTGGCTACCAGCTCCAGTGGCACCAGTGTGCACTGATTGCCATGTGCTCCTGGGCATGAGATAACTCACAAGAGGTAGCTGGAGGCTTCAAATTAAATGAGAACAAATAGAGAGAACTGGACTATGTTAAAGTCAAGTCTTCCCTACAAATACAGAAGTGGGCAGAAGAAGGAAGAGCATGGGTAATTGGAAACAAAGCATGAGTGCTTGTAAATCTGCATCACTCTATCAGGGACAGTTCTGTTCCCAGCCATGAACCTTTCATCCCTCTCCTAACTTGTGCTGTTGTGCTGCTGCTCTCTCTCCTGTTTGTTACTGGTCTGCGTAACCACTGAGAGAAGTGACTCTCAGGGCAAAACTTTGAAACCTGGCCCAAGGACAGTACATCCAGCTGGTAAACAGTTCCTGTCAGCCACGAGGGTGACAGGAATTGAAACAAAATGTTGTCATGTGTGGAAATAACCAGGCTAGATGATGCTGATGTAGAACTCACTCCAGCAGTGGCTGGAATTTTCCCTCCTGTGAAGAAGTTGGGAGATCCCTCTCAGACATGCTTTAGGGTTAGGTTATCATTGGTGGGGAAAGTCTTTTATGACATGTACTTAGTGTCCTGTAACTTCCCAGTAGCTTTCAGGGCAGGCTTCATGGGGAAGCTCCAGGAGAAATTGCAGAGTCCTGAATGGATTTAGGGTGATTTGAACCTGATGGAAATGGCAAGAAATAAGATAGGCAGGAAAGAGATGTCTGAAGGGAAACCAGCTTTCTGGTTTAATGTGTATATAAAAGCCACCCATATAAATAGGAGTGATTTTCTAACTCGGGAGTTAGCATGTTTTTCTAACCTAGTTCTTTCATATCTAAAGAAATCTAGATTTCCAATAGTTTATTTCTGGCTTTGGCTTCAAAAAAATGGCAGATTTTCCTTTGGGAGTTAAATGCAGTGCAGGCTCTCCTGGTGAAGTCCTCAATTGACTTGAATTGATGCAGCTCCCATGAATTAAGGTAATGGCCCTGCTGCATGTTTGCCTCCTGAGCTTTATTCTACTGTTCAGCACTCTCCAAAATATTCTCACTTCTATGACAGGAGGGCACCAGTAGTGCAAAAGCCATGCATTGAATAGATTGAAGAAATTAAGATGTAATACGTTTCAGGAGAAACAGATCTTTAGAATAGGGTGGGTTTTTTTAGCAGAACCTAACGGACATCAGCTTCAATTTTCCTCGTAAAAATTGGAAGGAATCTGTTCCCCTGTGCTGAGGTTATAAATATATTTTCAAGTAAGGTGCTTTTAAAAAAGGTTTTTAATATCTGATATTGGGGTTATTTCTATTTGTGGTTTTACTCAGCCCTGAAGAAGTAATATTTAGTATTGTCAGAGCAAGAGCTTGGATTCCACCTCAAGTCTGAGCCTATAGTCCTCTTTTCTTTCTTTGTATTTTGTTGTTTTAGTTTTATTTTTTAAAAAAATCCCTGTTTGTTTTGCCCTGCATAGGCAATTAATGTGACTCTTGTTAAAAGTGGTGCATGATGCCTTCTTCTAGTGTGGAAGATGTGGGTCAGTTTCAAATCCTCAGAGAAAACCTGTCACGATATTTAACACTTATCTCAGCAAAAAATTACTCATTTGAACCACTATCAATATGATGATTCAGGCTCTGTTAGCAATCTAAGTGGGTCAGATATATAGAAGTATTCAGATTTATTAAGAGATGTCTCTTTAGATCTCTGCCAAATGAAGTTAAAACTAAGAGTCTAACAGAGAGCAACTAGCACAGGGGTATGTAGTCAGCCTTTTACTGCACTGGTTTTTTTGACAAAAATGAAGAAAATAAATCTGTTGCTAATTTAGATTAATTAATTTATTAAATTAGACTGTATCTTTGGCATGTGGTGTTGTTATATGCTCAGATTTAACCATGTGAACTTACAGCTTTGGCAAATAAAGGATAGTCTTTAGTGCTTTATTGTAAAACTTTGAGCTTAGAAAAGCTCATGAAATGGTCATGAAAATGGTGCAAAATAATTTTTGCCCTTTTTTTTCCTACAAGAGATAAGAACAACACAAAAATCAGATTCTGATTTTCCCCTGAATATTAGTATTCCAGTCCCTGTTGCAGCATTGTGAACTGGCATGAAAACAGGCAAAAGGCTCCTGCTGCAGCAGAGAAATAAAGCAACCTTGCATCTCTGAAGGCCACATGGATGTTTCAGTTTCAAGCCCTCTGGTACAGTCTCCACCAAACCTCTGCTTTCTTAAGAGCTTGTAAATATCTACAGACTACTTCATCCTTCAGCTACACTTGGGACCATCCCACTGCTAAAACTACAAACAGCATGTCCCCTTCACAGACCATCCTGCCTCACCTACAGGTTTTGCAGCAAGAGAGGTTGATGTTCTCCTCCCATCCAGCTCTTAGACATACTTTATGACCTTTTGTGAGCTTTTAGAATATTCAGAATAACAGAATTTGTTACATCTGCCAAACAACAACAAAAGCAATCGCCTCCTTTGATGGCCCTGCAGACAGACACTTCAAAGGAAGAAGGTCATAGCAGCCAGCATTCTATTTAATTGACTGCGTGTTTTGAATTTTACTCTTCAGTAGAAAACAAGGATGCAGCACTTACACCCATATTATGGTGGACATTTGTTGTTTACACTGGGTTTTTGTATGCACTGGATTTATGTGATGTTTGCACTAAGGTTTCTAGTTGTACTCTTCCCCACACTGGTGGTGTGGTCCCGTTTCCCCCCTACCCCTGGGATGTAGTTTCTTCCTCTGTCCCAACTGGCCGGTGGTCCCCTCTTCCCAGCGTCCCCCTGTCCCCTAGGGGATAAAACTTCCCGGGACACGTGATCAGGTCTCTTTTCTCTCTGTTCCCGGGCAGGCGACTGCTCCCTCCCTTCCCCCCATGCTCTGCCTAGCGATAAAGTTTTGAATTAAACGAGAACTCTACAGAAAGAATTGAGTGTCCTTTTTTCTTCCTTGTAGCGAGTCTCCTAAGCCGAAGGCTTGCCAACTTAGCCTTTGGGACCAAGGGAACGGCTACACACTCACAAGCAGAAATGTGGCTAGGATTGACTTTAAAGCTACTATTAAGGTTTTGCTGAAAAAGTGCAGGCATCCTGTAGACTTTTGTCAAGACGCAAAACTATGCTAGTTTTTAACACCATGCTTTAATATTTTCTGTAGCGAATAGAGATAGTGTAACACTTCAGATTTATCTCCTGCATTTTGTCACTGACAATATTTGTGATATATCATATACTCTCACTTGTGCTGAGTCCATTCCTCTATAGGTCCTGCAGAAGTCATTAGGAATACTCAAGTTTTGTTATCAAGTAGCAGTTATCAGATGCATGCACAGTTGACACAGTGACATCAGGGTACTAATGTCGATCACATATCACCTTGTAGCTGACCACTGTAGCAATTGAAGCTGATGTCTTCTAAAGCAGAGACCTCCCTTCCATGCTTTGATGCTTTATGATGGAACACTGAAGTGTGTTGTCCAATACTGGTTTAGCATGAAAGTATTTGTAATACTAAGGAAAAACAGGCCATGTACTTGCTTTTTCCCCTTCTCGGTGTATTTGCAGCCCAGAATTTTTGCAAAGTATAATTCTTACAGCTTCTTTTATGCTTCATTTTTTCCTATCAGCAGGAATCCAAACCCTTGCAAAGAGATATTTGGTTATTTTTCTCCCTCTCTCACTATTTTTAGTATAGTAAGTTACTTTTCCTTTCTATTCCTTGTAACATGCTTTGCATTGAAAATTACTTTCTAAGAGCCTAGAATTAAAATAATGATTAGGCCTCTGGATTTACCCAATATTAGTAGTCCCATGTTTGTGAAATGACAATGAAAAACATCAGAAATCAGCAAGAATTGCGACCATCAATTAAAAATGAGCATGAAAGTGAAGAAAAATTAACATCTCAGACATTCATCTTTCCTGACTGCTCTTTATTACTTGGGTGGCTGCAGACCTGCTGTGTTGCTGGGAGCTTCAGGCTGTCTCCGATAGGTTGACACTACCCTTGGCATTGGCCTTCCCGTCCCCCCTGCTGGGTACTTAAAAGTGCATGTGGCCTTGTTCATATGGAACACTGTGGTGTGGGGCAAAGTGTGGGTGGTTCCCCCCGCCAGGTATGAAAGGGAAAATTGCTGGGCTAGCTCCTGGTGTTTTGTTGTATGACTTTCTCTTGTGATAACTCAGCTTCAGAGCCCTCTTTTTGAAAGCTACTGATTGTCTCTGTCAAAGCCCATGGCTCTCAGCCTTCCCCGAGATGCCTTCAGCAGTGTTCCCATCTCTTTCTGCCTAACAACTGGTGTTGAGCTGTCCTTGCCTGCCTCTGTTCCCCCACATCATGATGAGACACCCCTGGATTTCTTTTCTTTCCCTTCTGCAGGTAGGAGGATAATATGTAGGGGGTACTTTTAGATGGAGCATCAGTGAACTTGGAAGTGCTAGATTTATAGCTGGATTCAACGTTCTTAAGGATCTTCTCCAACCTAAATGATTCTGTGATTTTATAGCAAATTTGCTTCAGCATCACCTCAGCCCACTCATAGAAGCAGAAGAGCCTGTAGATATCTTCCACTCACAGCTACCTGTGAGGCCTGGCCTTTTGGTAGCAGCTCAACAGTGAGTTCCCAAGACAACATCCTTTCTGTTTGACAGCAGAAGTGTTGAAGAAGGTTGTTTTCTTGTGAGAAAATCATATAGTACCACAAATGACCAGAAAGGAGGAACCTCTCCACAGATGACACTGTGCAACATCCTTCCAGTGTGTGTCTGATGACACGGCATCAATGTGGGGTTCCCAGTGTGGGAAGGGTCAGGAGAACTCCTTGTTGCCTATTTTTTTTCTGTTCAATCTTTTCAAACTAGCTATTTTACTAAGCCACTTGTTGCTAGGCTTTCTTGCTAAGACCTTGCTAAAGAGGAGTCCTGTGACATATCTCTCCCACCTCAGCACAGAAGACCTGGTCAGATGAGTTTGAAGTCATGACACTGTGAAAGTGTGGGTGCTGTGCGGTTAAACCTGCAGTGAACTGGCCTTCAACAGAAAAAGATAGAGCCTATAGCTGATGTTTGGGGCCAGAGAACTGTTTCCAAACACCTACACCTGATGTGTCCATCTACCTGTGCTGTGGGTTCCTTGGGAATGAAATACCAGACAGTGGATGGGCAAGGAGTCAGGCACACCTGAATCATACACAGTGACTCCAGTTGCTCTGATGACGCATAAGGCAGGACCACAGAATTCATCCACTACCCTATGCAGACAAACAGCTGAGACTGCTGTTGGTGATTGTTTCATGATAGCTGAGGATGTGTGGCTTCTAAGGAGATGATATTAAAAAAATTAAAAAATTTGAGTTTTTCTGGCTTAATCTGAAATTGTAAGGGTCTATATATAAATCTCTAGTGATAAAACCTATGTTATGTTGACAAAGCTTCACAGACTGAAGTGTTAGAAATGGATATGCTGTGAACTTTATCAATCATAAGAAAGAATAATTTTTAAATATCATTCAATAAAGGGTTGGTCTTAGGCACTTGGTAGGTTTTTCTACATGTGTTCATGCATACAGCAATTCTTGTATTTCCAGCTATCAATAAAATTAAAATTTGTGCAGATTTTTTTTCTAATGTCCTCTTATTTCATCTTCTTTCACTGCCCATCTTTCACATAAATATTTCCTGGTTTGTAAAACACATGCAGATATTTTTAGATCTCTCCCTCCAACAAGAATGTGAGGTTTACATTGTTCCACCAAGTCAGTGTCATGTTGCACACTGAGATGTGGGGTGTTTTCTTTCCCTCTCTGTGTTACTGTTTTGTATTCAAACTTCAAAACAATGCCAAATGTCCAAAATACCAGGAGAAAATATCTTTGAAAGCTACAGTTTTCTGATCTTGGTAGGATTTTCTCACTGAAATAACTGTCCACTTAAATTTTAGAACAACACCACTATAAAGGGCCAGTAGCTACTTTTTGTTGTCAGTCTGTCGCCCTGATTTTTGTAAGACTTTCTAAGCCTTCTGATATTTACATATTTGTGAAGAACTTTCTCACACACTTTCTGTAAACACCTCAGTGTTTTTGCATTCCTTCATAGAGGAGGAGAAAAATTGATGGACTGTTTGTCTGTCCAGTGTCTTTGGAGAGGTGGCACTGCCACCATCCAATCCACTGTCACTTTTCGAAAACTATAAATACAGGAGTCAGACTCTTCTCCTCTCTTCTGATCACCTGAGCTGCGGTGTGTGTCTGTGTTCTTTCGTGTCCTATAGCGACAAGAGTCTATTCCATAACCTCTTTTGTAATTTAGCAAATATATCAAATTTTGCTCCAACTTTGCCAATGGTCAAGACTCTAAATTTAAAACCTTGTTTTAAATATTTAGAACTTGACCAGATCTGTGCTAAATATTTACTTTGGTTTTGCTGAGATTGTCTCAGTTCTGATTAGATCAGAGTTGTACTTGAAAGCCAGTATGTAATGCCCAGTTTTGTTACTAAGATTCTCATGGGATTTTGTAGCCTGCAAACTACATTTGCTGAAGTATAGAAAATTTCGTACCCCATCCTCTCATTGCCATTGATCAGAGCAATTTTGGAATTATGAGAGTATTTGGGTGTCATTTTAGATCTGGTATAACTTAGGTTTGCCCACATGTTGAACTCAAGAAGATGAGATTGGCTCTTTTATGACTCTAGGAGTGCTTTTTCATGATACTGATAAAGAAAGCAAGTTATAGAACTAGCAAGTAGCATAATGAGGCCATAAATGTTTTAGCAGTAATATTCAGTATATTGTTTGAGGTGGGGCTGGAACCTTCTCTGTGCTTTGCTTCACTTCTTATTTCACAGATAAAATAATCTTACAAGTAGGGACTGAGAATGAAACTTGGAAAAATTTAATTATTTACTGACAGCTGGACCATGCTGCATCACTGGACTGCCACCTTTTTTCTTAGCTCTCAAAGCAGACTACCCAAATAAAATTGCTGCTCTCAGAACACACAGAATGAATATATTTCATACAACTTGTGTTGGCAAGACAAGACTGCTGAGGTGATGGTACCCTCAGTTTTGTTAATTTATGCATCATTTTGTGTTCTATACAATGAGAATTTCAGCACCACCAGATTGGCGGATAAATATCTTCAAATAGCAAAGAAGTGATATCCTATATATGTGTGGAAAAATGCATGTCCTCCTTACAAAAGGAGACCTTTAGAAAGGCAACATAGAGACAAAAATCAGGTGATGCTGTCTTGAAGAAGAATTTCCTTTTCCCTTTTTTCAGTTAAAATCTTGTTGTTCTGATTCCATGTAAGTTGGGTCAGAATATGTTGTACTTTATTTTGAAGGGCAAAGTTGAGGCAATATAGTTACAGTCTTGAGCACCAGTTCTGTGGTTTTGGTCAGACTGGTTAAATGAGGTGCTCCTAGGGATGCAGAAAAGCTGATGTGGGAGCAATGTCTTCTGAGTGGCCCAACTTCTGTTGGAAGAAAGGTCAAGAAAGCTTTGAAAAGTAATTGTTTTTATTATTTTCTGTGATTTCCACAAGATTGTATAGAAGTATAAGACTGAAATGACTTCATTAATCTTACCTGCTTCAATTTCAACATGAGATGGGGGGGGTAGTTGGTTTTTTCCATTTTGCAAGTTTTACCTTTTTTGTTTTTTATTTTTTCATCTAGGAATTCCAAAACCAATAATATTGTTGCCCATTTGTTTTTTTGGTAGAACAATTTAATGTTCAGTGACTCAGTTATGAGGCTGTAGAAGAAATTGTTCATCACAAGTGAATTGTTCTGCAAAGCACAGAGGCAATGATGTTATCACTTAATTACATACTTCCAAGGTAACCTTCTCAGCCTTTCTTGGTTAGCCTTCTGAGGCACAGGGCCAAATGTGACCTTGAGATCCATCACTTGAGAGTGCCACTGAACTTCTGTAATGCACTTCCAGCTCTCTGAGCTTTGCATGGCTTTCAAGAAACACATCTTGTCCAGAGCAAGTAACAGTCACATATTTCCATTTTTTTCATTGATGGGAGCACATAAGAAAGGACTGCATGCTCCCCAATATAAAAATAAAAGCTGAGATGGATTTGAATAATATTTTGGCTTTCAAAATCCAAAAATATTTAAGAACTGCTGTAATTGCAGTATTTTGAAGGGGAACAATGTTGGAAACTTGCCTTGCTGACAGTCAGTTAGTGATGGAAAAAAAAAAAAGGATAAAGTGTGTCTAGGCTATTAGCATTGTGACTTTTTAATGAAGAATTATAAACACATACATGCACATATACAGAGACACCTCCACACTGCCCCAGGTAAATGATTATTAAAATTAACAGCTTTAAGAGCTGTGGTTGGTGGTACGCAGAAAATTTAAAGCGTTTCCCCAGGAAGTTTAGCTACCTTTTACTGTGACTCCCCCAACACTGGAAAATATTTTAAATGTTTTTGACATTTTGAAGAAAATGGACAGTTTTTACAGAAGGAAATAAATAAATAAATTTCTCTTTCCAGGTCAGGTATAGTAAAATATTATGGAAAAATCATTTTGGGAGGCGTGGGAAGAGACAGGATAGAGTTGAATTACAGCTGTGGGAACTGCCTGCAGAAGCACATGGCAGCACAGAGAGGCACATGGTGACACAGAGAAGCACGTGGCAGCACAAAGGAGCACATGGTGGCACAAAGCATCTTATCTCTGCCTGACCTTGGGGGAGGAGGTGCCATGTGGCAGAGCCCTGCAGAGAGGAGCCCGCTGGAAGCTGACAGATGGGTGAACAGCACGTGATCACCCCATATAGGGACACTGAGAAAGTGTGTTGCTGATGTGGCAATGTGTGATAGCTCACGTGTGAGAATTACCACGTAAGGAAATACTGTGCCTTGAAAAAGTGTATAAAACCAGCTTGTTTCTTTGAATAAAAGATTGTGATTCCCTGCTGGTCTGAGTCCGTGCCTTGGTTGTTATAAAGAGGAGATGTCATATTTTTATGTACCCCATAGGAACTGATGCAGTCTTAATATGCAGTGGAGGGTGGTGAGAGGAAACATCTGCCACCTTTCCACTTCTGCCTCCTGCCAAATTGTTTTTGCTTTCTGGGGTCATGGTTCTCTTTACTGTGGTGTAATAACTCTGCCTGCAATATGCACAAACAGGTCTGGTAGTTCACATGACTGTTACTGTGGCCGTGTGGAATCATGAGGACTTTACGGAGTCACGGTGGTTCACAGTCATGGGTATATTTTAGAAGGAGAAGGAAAGCTGAAGAAGAAGGAACTTGCCATAAATGTGTTCTGCTGTTCTTGTGCAAGGATTGATCTTCAAAGGGTAGATTAACTCCTTTGATGGCAGAAGTTCTTGAAAATTCTCGTATTTTTATCTTTTGGTGCATTTTTGTAGCTACATGTCTTAAACCTTTGCCCTGTATAGAGGCTGATATTTAGGTGAAGCATTTAGTGACTATTGGAATGGTTACTTAAATTGTATTTTATACAAATATCATATTACACTGGGAGAAACAGATCAGATTACATTTGTGCATAGAAACCCTAGTTAAATGTTCTTTTGAACAATGCAAACCTGGGCATAATTTTTTCTGGTTGTTTATTTTGTGTTGGTTTTTCTCTTTTCCTTTTGTCCCCAAGTGTTAATGGATTGCCTGGTTAATAGTACCTGGAACTCTGCCAGTGTCAAATATAAACCACACATTCCTTTTAACTAGGAAATTTATATTTACAAACTTGATAGATGGCAGCTACCAGAATTTTCAACAAATTATTATGTTTTAAATTCTTTCTGCTACAGAGAATTAATTTGAAAGGAATTCAGAAAGAAAAATTTTCATCTTATTTAAGTCCTGGAATGCTTTATCTGGCAGTTACTCTATTCAGTTTATATCCTACTTTATGTTCTAATAGGCTATATGGTCTTTCTCTCTTTAAAGAGCAGACTTCAAGGGGGAAAGTTACTTAAAGAGCTACTGTTGCAGAGATGTTCAAAATTATGAGCTTGTTGGAAGCTTCAGTACTTCCTTATCCTCTTCAAAATAAATGAAAAAATAATGCAGAATACCTTTAAGGGGTTTTTTAAGGAGTACCAAACTGAAGGGTATAAGCACTGTGGAAGTTAAAAAATGAAATATTAATTTAAGTGATTGTCCCTGCTATCACTGCTAATATCTTCCATTTTTTCATGCTAAGCACCTCCTCCCCCCAACAGAGTTGTAAATTAGTTTGAACAATGACTGAGCACTAAATGAAATATTATGAGAGGTGTTTAGAAAGTAATTGATGACAGTAAATTCCATTAAGGGAAATTAAAAGGTTAAATTCTTGTGCACCACATAAAATAAGTGGCTTGGGAAGGGCAGAGGTTAGTTTTTTATATGGGTTCTTTCAGTCCCTTCACTTCTTAGTGTTGCCTTCCCATCCTGCCACCCCATCTCTGAAAGCGTTCAGTGCCAGGTTGGATGGGGCACTGAGCAACCTGGTGTACTGAAAGGTGTTCCTCTTAAAACTTGGGGTTTTTTAAAACAAAAGCAAACCTGAGACCTTTTCTATCTTATAAATCAGGGGTATTTTTTTTAAACCATAAAGTAAAATTCATGTAAAGTAGTAAAATCTGGAGCTTTTACTATCAATAGAGAAAGAAACTCCAGGTTTGTTTTTATTATGACAGGATAAAATTATTATCCATTTTTAGTCTGTAAACTGTCTCTGCAGATTGATGTTACCAACATGCATGCCAACTCAGCAGTAATTGTTCCAGTTCCTAATGCCAATAATGCAAATATAACATTGTTCCTCTGTAACCCAGTCTTAGTATTCCTAAATTCGTGTGTTTAAGATGATATTGACCACTTTGGCACACTGACATCCCCACTATTGAGCTTGTGCTTGACTCATTCTTCCTCACAAGTCATACAGGTTCCAGCCTAGAAGTTAACCCAAAGTGGTTCAGGAATGTGACCCTTACATTATCCAAAGGTACTGTGTCCCTCAGCATACAGAGAAGAGTGTCCTACCTTTCTCCAAGGAAGATTCTCCTTTTGCATTGGATGTGCTTGGAGACTGGAGTTTGCTCAGTGACAAGCTATGAAAATTAGCCTAGTGGAAGATCACACTAGAAAATGTTTGTTGTTGTTAAACTTTCCTAAAGACACTTCAGTTCATGGCAGACTCTCTTCTATGCTCAGTGTAACAATTTTCACATTTCCCAGTTTCTGGAAACAAGTGTGACCTTTGTTTTGTCATATATGTCAGGACATTAATGTAGCCTTACAACAATTTCTATTCTTCTTGTTGCTAATTAGGAAAAAAGAATTCCAATTACTTTAGTTTTTAAGTTACTCAGCAATTAAGCAAAAGAATATTTGTGTTTCTAATGTTTGTTCATAGAAGCTACAGAGCTTCAAAAGCTGGAGAGGGCTATTAATCTTTTCTGTTATTTGTGAAAGACATTGTATCTCCTCCCCCCTGCCCTGGGCCCCCCCCTTGATCTTTTTCTGTAGAACTGCATGAGGTTGTTTTCATTTTACTTTTTTTGAGCTGGACTGATGCTGTTTGAGACTTAGCAAATAGACAGACTAGCATCTCTTGTCAGACCACATCCCTTAATCTCTATAGAAAAATGTGTTTTGCATGAAAAGTTATGTCTAACACTTCCAACGCCTCCATCTCTTTACTGTACTTGCTACCACTTGGTTTTTAGTGTATGTTTTGAATTGTGAGTCAAAAGACTAAAATAACTAAATCAACACTTGAAAGATGAAGGTAAAGTGGTGGATGGAGTTTTTTGTTTGTTTTGTGGTTAATTTTTATTTTTTATTTGTTTGTTTTGCCTTTTTTTTTTGTTTTGTTTTGTTTTGTTTTGTTTTGTTTTGTTTTAAATAGTATTCAAATAGGCAAAGCTTCAGTTCCAGAGCATATGCTCCTCTCTGGCATCTAGTCCACAGAAGAATTGTCCTTGAGTGTGCTGGTTTGACTTACCTTGTATAAACTATACCAGTCAGCTCTCTCAAAATTAAGCAAAACATTCATGGCAGCCTGGTTAATAGGCAGTTTAAAATCCTCTTGAGATCTTATGGCACAGTGCTACTGGCTGCGGAAATAAACATTTGACAGGAGAGCTCAGTTTATTATTTTCTGGGGATTAGTATTCTATCCCTGATGACTTAACATAAGTGATAAATGCACTTGGAAATCCTATGGCATTTTTCGAGTGGTTGAGCTCAGTCTTGGCAAGGCTAGCAGCATGATGATATGATGGCTGAAGATGCTCTGGTCATCACTGGAATTAGGGAAAATTTCAGAATAGCAATTTACATTGTCTTGAGTTCCCCAGTTAATCCTGTAGTGCGCATACCTTATTTTGAACTTCTTTTTGCATTACTTTTCTTCTAATTTTGGTAAGGTCCCTAGTCTGAGTGCTAAAGAGAAGTCAGGAATCTGAAATTGTATGAAAAATACATATGAACTCTTTTAGTATCATGGGCAGATATTCATAAAGATGGGGAATGGAGAGGGGTCTGGAAAAATAATTACAGATGTAATTTCTCTAGAGGGATGAGAGCAAGCAAGAGTGGAAAAGAATCCCTTGTCTGACACATCCTCCTGGGAGTCACTGCATAACCTTAGTACCAGGCTGTGCCTTTAATAACAGTAGCTGTAGAGGTAATATTTTTCCTTTCCTGAGGAGCTGCCTCAAGGTTCACAGATATAGGATGGGGTTCTGTAGCATTTACATTTTCCAAAAATGATCACTCACCAAAAGGTTATCTGAATGAGGTATCTCTCCCATTCCTCCCCTTGGGTGGATTCTGAATCTTTTTTATGGAGAGCAAAGCTACTTATTACAAAGACATTGATATTGATAGAGGGGCTAACATCAGCTCAGGATGACGGTGCTGGCATTTATTTTTGGTTCCTACATTAGGTCTTCATGTCTTTTTAAGTGCATTGTAAGCAAATTCTGCTTGGTTACAGGATCCTTTTGTTGCAGGAAAAATTATCCAGAGGCAAAAGAATTATTTGTTCTTACTCCTTGGCCAGTGCACAATACCCCAGCTGCATAAAGAATGCTCTGGTTGTATGAGGTTGTTTTGCATGGCTGGTGCCTTTGCCTTCTCACATTTCAACTCTGAACAGAGCAAGTCCAACACACTGGGCTTGGCTGCTATCTATTTTTCACTATAAAACTGACTAACATTTAGGTTTCTTCTTTATGAAAGGCATTATAAAAGCTAGATTGCTGCTATTAATAGCAAATGTGATCTACCTCTGGCACAATGCAGGGATTCAGGTCACTAATCCGTGACATTACACTCGCTTCTGTTGTATTATTCTTCTACGGGAAGAGTAAAGCACACAATGCACTTTATATTACATTCACTTCAACACAGGGAACTTAAATGAGTTTTATATATGTTAAGATATATGTTCAAGGTCTATCTATCTATGGATACATAGAAAAATATAGCGGAAGATATCTGTAATAATAACAGCAATATATGTAACATATTTCTCCCACTAGTGGGAGATACAGATTATGCCCAATCACTGGAAGTGTTCAAGGCCAGGTTGGATGGGGCCCTGACCAACCCGATCTAGTGGGCGGCATCTCTGACCAAGGAAGGGCAGTTGGAACTAGATGACTTTTAAAGTTGCTTCTAGACTATGGTTTTCTCACTTTCACTTGCTCAACAGAGCCTTTAATAAAGATTAGGAGGGCATTCTTCTGGGTGTTATACTAACACAATGTGAAATTCCCCTACTCCAAGGGACCTTGATGATCTGATCTAGACTCCTTGATGAGTAGGATTGGCTGTTGTGGAATGAATAGTTAACCAAAAAAAAAGACAAGTTTTGGTTTCTCAAGAAAGATTAACATAAACCAAATGTATGCTAAACTAATTATGAAATTATTGTGTGAAATACTCCTCACAGAGTTGAAAACAAGAATGTATTTTCTCCTTGGCTTAATAAAAAAATATTTTAGATGAGCCTTGAAATTTTCATCAGAACTGCGTATAAAAATGCTCATAGAAAGGGGAAGGGAAAGCAGGAGAGAAAAACTGACCTTTTTATTTTCTTTTTGCTGCTAATATTTTTAACATTTTGAAACGGAAGGCACCATAAAAAGGTAAAGATTTTGCATCTATTTGGGCTAAAACAAGAAGAGTGTGATTTTACTTTTTTTTAATTACTTTTTTGTGTCATGAGATGCTACTGAATCAGATACACTGGTGGTTGTATCTTGTTCTAAACACTTGTGAGGAGCCGATTTAGTTTTGGTTTGTCTCAATACTGATTGTCAGAGGCATGTGGGGGAGGGGGCGCATATGTGCCATGTACAGGAGTCAATTGAAAGATGGGCTCTGTGGGGAGACTTCACCTCAACAACACCTCACATGGGACAGGCTGTCAGTAGGAGACACTGTGCTCCTCAGAGGGGCTTCTCCAGTCAATAGAATGCATGAAGTAATGTAATGTCGATGGATAAAAGTCAGGTAAAGATTTATTTTAGGCTACTTCACTTACAATATTTTCAGAGAGCTGATTTTTCATTAAAGTAAGACTGTTTTTTATCTAGGTCATCTGAATTTGAGGAATACAGTAAATGATTTCTTGTAATCCATGTAAACCACTTAACATAGCTTGAAATGGGTATTTTCTGGCAATACAATAAAGACACATTCATTTATTTCCCACAAGATCTATAGATATGAGTTGCACTTGTGGGCAAAAAATTTCAGCAGACATTATGACAAGAAAAAAAAGATATTTTCTCTGTTGTATCAGGATAGTCAAAGCACTGTTATAGTCAAAGAACTGTTATATCAGGATAGATAATCAAATAACTATTTTCTTTGTGATGTTAATATCCTGGTGAAAGGTCAGGGGTGTCTGCACTAGGTACTGCATTTTGTGAAAATTAACTGAACAGTCCATTTTCAGATGCAAATCCTTATTTATTAGTGTCACCCATTATAGGAAAATGCACATGGCTAGGGTTACTAGCAGTTCTCTTTTTTTTTTCTTCCCTTTTGTCTTGCTGGCAGTGCCCTCTTTTTCTGGTGCTCTTTTCAAGCAGGTTTTTGGGAGATTTGGTGCAATTTGTTTCCCGGCAACTGTAATTCTGACCATGACTGTATGACTGGGAATTCTGTAATTCCCAGTCCATGGCCTGGTAAGAGTGGGAAGGTGGTGTTGTGAGTAGGTCAGTCATGATGGCATGTGGTTACACCCGGTCACAGTGGGACTCCAGGGGACAAAGAGGGATTAGACTTTTTCCACCAAAATTTCCAAATCTTGCTCTCTATAGAAGGAGAAAAAGTTACAGCAAGAAAGTCATGGATAATGTGAGCATAGAGAGAAGCAGAAGGTGAGGAGTTACCAGTGTGCTTAGAAGAGCAGAAACAGAGGAATAACATGGAGAAAATACAGGAAGGACTGATTTATATGGATGCCAACTGAGGGGCTGAATTGTCTTGATAATCTAAAACTTGGATGTATTATGTCTAATTGAATTACATCCATATTTTCAGATACAAGCAAGAGGTCTTTCATCCTACTTGGATTCAGTTGGTTGTAAGGATGTCTCTTGAAAGGTAGTCACTTTTTTCCTACTGATATTTTCCATCTTCTCTTTTATAAAGGCCCAGCTGAGCTGGCTTGAATTTGTGTGTGCAGTTTCCTCAGCCAAAGCTAGATCCCTGGCAGCCTTCAAATCCCTTATTTCCTGAGCTGTCTCTGGTGAAGTTATTGAAATACTGACAGCTATAAGCCTGACCTGAAGCCTTTTGCAAATGAGGTGGGTCAACAGGCTTAGGATCAGTATCCTAGACATATCAGTTCAAAACCTCTTAGGTTGTCTAGGTTTAAGTATTCAAAACAAAACTAATTTTAAAATATATAAATGGGAGTTTAAATGATGCAACTTGGGATATAACTGAAATTAAATCTGAGGTTAAAACACAACAAATACATTCCCATAACCTTAATTCTCCTCTTTGGTGGCAAATGAAGTAGCCACAATGTGCTTGTCATACAGCACTGGGAGATTTATGCAACAGTGAAATTTGCTTTCCTAGAAATATTAGAAATGCAGAACAAAAGGAGATCTCAAGGACTATGAAGTAAAGTTCCCTGTCACCATAGGCTCTATCACTTAGTTCTTTCTAATACTATAATTAGCATTCTTTTGTATTTAGAAATTTCATTTTCCCACTAATTTGCTTAATTCACTGTGTATCACAGTCCCTAATACATTTATTAATGTCTTTTTAATATCATAGATATATTTTTGCTGTAACTGGCTTCAGGCTGATGGGGTTTATCCTCAGAGATTCAGAGGGTTTTTTTGTTTTTTTTTTTTTTTTTTTCCTATAGCATGGCTGTTATTGCCAGGAGATGTATAAAGAATTCTGATGTCAAAGGAAAGAAATGATTAATGCATGAGCTCTTTGTGCTCTATAAGTTCTACATATTATGAAGCAATTCTGTTTGATGAATTGCTTTGGAAAAAATTTAAATTTGTAATATTTTCTCGTGATACTCTGAACTTCTACATTATGCTTTATTAGTTGCTGCTTCATCACTATCACAAAGTTGTGTGTACTTGCCAAACTCTTTTATTCTGTTAGTTGTCATTTTATGGGCACTTAATCCCAGAGCTATAATGGACAAGACAGTATCTAGAAAATCTTACTTCTATTTTTCTGAGCAACATTTGTGACCCTGTTTCTGCTCAGCACTGTTTTCCCTTGTTAGTATTTGGTAAGCAAAAATAATTTTCATTTTTTGCTACTTGGAACTTATAATTGCTTCCTGGCTGCTTTTCTATGCATCCTGCACTGATTTTGGTACTGTAGAAAAGTTAAAGTATGAGCAGAAAAAAAAAAAAAAAAACCTGCTGAAAGCTCTTTATTTATTTTTTCTTTTTTTTCACTCATCAGTAAGTGAGTGGACAGGCACTAATAATTTGATGCTGATGGTTACTAGAAATAGTTTCAGATGGAGCAGAATGGACAGGAAAGGGTCCACCAGAAAGGAAAGGAAGGAAAGAAGCAAGCAGCGAGAGTTCAGAAGGGTAAACAGTAATCTGAACTGGCTAAAGCAAGATCAGATGTCTCTGCTTAGCAAAATGCTAATTAGTAAAGCTACTGATGAACTATGAGAGCAATACTGCTGGACTGATGTCAATCACATGAATCTAACTCACTCAATTGGATTGCATCTTGCCACTTTGCAAGTCCTAATTGTACAAAGAGGATATTTAGCAGCAAGCAAGCTTTAACTCTACAAAATTTTTTTTTCCCCTGTAATACTCTTCTTCATTAAAGTAACTCTTTCTCCAGAAGTCTGTTTCTCCCCAGGTTGGATGGCTTAAATGACCATGGTTATTTTGTTGTTTTGCTGTTTTTCTTTTTTCAGTCGTAAATCAATACTTACAGGTAAAATCTGGTCAATTGAGTGTTTCTGTAGAGGTGAGATGTAAATGAAAGAATGTTGCCACAAAGTAATTTTCTGGCCTGTTCAGGAAAAATAAAGCAAAGTATAATTATTTGTTGCAAGGCAAGGAGAGATGGTAAGATATTCTTCATTTTCAGTAGTCCAAAAAATAATATAGATTTATCCATTTTGTTATGGTGGTGTTAGTGCAGACGTGGTTACTGGATCATTAGTGTTTGTGTTCTCTTTGAGTTTTGTATGTTTAGTGGATATGTTTTTAGGTTGTGCTGATTAGAAGTTTCAAGTAGGGGCATAAACTGGGTCCCACCAAAACCAGTGATTAAGCTTCCATAGTGGCACTGGTGGAAAGAGTTAAACTGCCTGGTAAATCATCCTAGTGCAGCTTCTGCCCTGAACATTTTTCTAGGAAGTGACTGCCTTGTGCAATGCACCATGTGTGTAGATGCCTATTGATGAACCAGAGCTGATTCGTTCAGCTCATCAACACCGTTTCACTGTAGTTACATGATCTAAAGGAAACTTCTACACACACCTTGCTGTATCAGTGTGAACTTCCCCAGAAAGTCAGGTTTTCATTACTTTGATATCTCTTTGTTTCTGAATGGCAATTTTATTTCCACAAAAGGCTGATGTTGTTTTTTTCTTTTCCAGAAACAAAAATGAAGATGACAGGTGCCATAGATAGCACTCTGATAGGTCTCTTCTGTTTCCTGTAGAGTCCAAATCTGTTTTTCATATACAAATCCCAGAATTCCTCTCTTAGATCTACAAAGAGATCTTCAATGGTTTATGAATATTTATGAAAAAAAACCCTAGAAACTTTCAGCTGGTAGGAAATCACAAAACAATTGCTGTTTCATTCCTACCTAGCTGGCCAGCATGCTTTTTTTGTTTTTCTCTCAAAGAAAAAAATATCCTTTGAGTTAAAAAAGTGTATCTAAAAAGACTTTAAAACATCCCTAGTGCACTCTGTAATCTCTTTCCTCATGATGTGCACAGTGAAACTGCGCAGAGGGTGCCACAGCGTATTCCTAATCCAAGTGTTCTGATTTTCTGCCCCTGAAACCTGAACAAAGTGAGGATGTAGGAGAGAGGAAAAGGGGTTCTGGTATAGTAAGTAATACACATCTCATCTTGTTGGAGGTGTTTGGATGTTGTCTTGCTGTCTACTGCCCCAATAATATAAAGCCCTCAGGCCTCAGGCAGGTGCTGGGCACCTGTGTCTAATTTAATTTTTTTTTTTCTCTTTAGGCATCTACCCTTAATCTTTTGTCAGCTATTGCAAATCTAATCCAGTCCATGATATTTCAACAGAATTTCTCACTGAAATATTTGAAATACATTACACAACTAGATGTGAGGAAGGGCCATGAGTACTAACAGGATAATGAGGTCAAAATCTTTCACTTCCTTTTTATAAAATACTATTTTTCACTTGTAATGTGGAGTTTGGTCTCTGAGAATGAAGTGGCAAAGAGCCCAGTGAGATCTTGGCAGATCGTTCCATAGTTAAAGTTCTGTTTTTACAAATGACCTATCATCAGATGATGAACATCTGACCTTCTCCAGCTGTGGGATCACTAAGATGTGTGATTGTGTGTCTGGATTGGCTGATTCAAAAACACTGAGTAATCTCCCCTTCCAAACCCTCTCGTGAGGAGAGGAATTAAAAAAATATATTTGTGTGTAACAGTTTTATTGTAATATTGCTTAGAAAGTCTTCTGGCATTTTTAAAATTGTTCAGTGCCAAGGACCTTCAGATCCACACAGATCAGCCACAAGCAGCCATGAATCCAGTGGTCAGGACAAGGAGCAGCTGCTACTGCTGACACCATTTCCACCCTGAAGTTCAGTGCTAGGCTCACTGCCAGACCCACCTTACTGATCTTTTAGGCTATGCCACAAACTCTGGAGCAGGTTTAAGGGCAGTGGTGTGCTGAATGTAAATATGATGTCATATTGTCTTTAACAGAGAACAGCAAATACTGTGAAAATACTGCATTTTTTAAAGTTAAATATGTGTTGAAAACTACTGAATGACATAAGCTTCTCCTTCCTTTCCTATTAGGTAAACAACACTTTTTTTATAACCCCAAAGCCAACAGGCTCTTGAGAATGATAAATAACTTCTGGCAGAGAAGCTGTAATCATTGAGTACCTTTTTGCCTTATTAGTGTAAAAAGATAACCTATATATAAGAGAAATGGGCGCCCATATAAAAGACATGTCCAATAGCTTAGGAAGTGATTCAAAAAGACCAGAGCATAGGAACAAATAGTTCAAAATTGTGGAAAAGAAGTAAATATGACCCTCACAGATGGAAATTATTAGAGACTGAGGGGCCACCAAACAGAGTGATATTTCTAAGGCCTGCTTGACCTAATTAAGGAAGGTGAATGAAGTAAAAGATGTTAGTGCAGTATCAAAGATGAACTGGCATGTTCATCAATCAAATGCTTAGCTTTTTGCTATTTCTCATTATAAAAGTACAAAGGGATATTGAAATTAAAGGCAACAAATTTAAAACAGATAAACACATTTTCATGCAACATTTGTTTAATCTATAGAAGCTGCCAAGGCACGACAATGCTGTTTCCAATAGCTTGATTTAGGTAATAAAAAAGATGAGACACACATGAAAAGGAGTTGTTACAGAAGCCAGGAAAAAATTACATTATATGAGCAATTAATGAGGCTTCAATGGAGAAACGATGATCCACTGCTGGGTGTTGGAAATATCTGAGCCTTGAGTTTTAAAGAGGCAAACCTTCTCTAAATTCAGTAGAATTTGGTCTAATTAAGGCTTGTATGATTTGTTTCATCATCCCACCCTCTCCACAGGATGGAATAATTGCAAAAAAAAAAAAAAAAGTTATATTTAAATAAATGCTGCTTGGTGCTGAAACACAGGATTTGGTAATAATCTGCCCCTTCTGATTCCTTTACTTAGGAAAATATTCTTGTGAAAAAGTCAGCTAGTGTTTGGTTTGACATGCTGGAGTTATGCTGCCCTGTGATGTTAAAGCCAATTTACACTCATAGCTTCAGAACAGTTTTGGGCAAGGATCTGGTTATAAAGTCCAGAGTTGATTCCTGCTACTGGATGAGGTTTCCTGCAGGAATGCAAAGCCACAGGGGTTGTATGGTTGACAGACAGTATTTATTAGCATATTTTTGCTCCTGGGCTGCACAAGCTCTGTCATGTTGATATGATACCAGCATTTTAATTACAAAATTCTGGAGTGGAGACTTTTAGCAATTATATGCTCTGGTATTATCCTTTTATTAATATGAAAAAAATGCATTTACAATTATCTGATGCAAAACACAGTGAAATTACATTGGATGAATTTAGACCTGCCTGCCTGCAATGTGTCATTAATAGCTAGTGTTAAAAATTATTTTGAAAGGAAAGCTGAAATATTCCAGTTTTTCTCAATATAACTGGAACAAACCATTAAGTCAAAAAGACTGTCTCTTATTATCCCTTTATAATATCTTGCCTAATGTTTGAAACATAAATCCTTCATATGGTAGAGTATTTTTGAAGTTAAGCTTAGAACTTGAAGGTTTTTAAGCATTTTTCTCATAAAGATCATTCTGGCTGTTTTGTATGCTGTAATGGTCAGTAGCAATTCTTCCTTTAGAAAGACTTTTCAGGACCCCATTTTGCATATACTTACAAAATGAACAGATATGAATGTTGTTTGGATTGCTTGTGTGTGAATATTTCTCAAAGATAAAATAGTCACCACTGGATTTTCTGTGTCCATAAAAGAAGAAGTCTCTTATTTGACAGGCTGCTTACTTGGATTCTTCCAGCTCAGTCATGTCTTGAAGTCTTTGTTATCCTGCTATTGTCTTGCAGGTCAGAGGCTATGGAACAAATTATGGTGATAAATGTCAATAGTTAATTTAACTTCCATTAAAATTTTCTCTGTCATAAGCCTTAAATTAAAGACTAATGGCCTCACTTTTATTATTTGCCATGGCAGTAAAAACAGGATTACATCTGGCTTTGGCTCAAAGGGAAGGAGTGATGTGACTTGAAAAACTGTTGCAGAAATATGAGGGCAGAGCATGGTGACTGCCTGCTTTTGGTGATTACCTGATGCTCTGCCCAAACTCAAATTCATATTGGAATCACTTAACTCTTAGTGAAATTTTATCTCATTCATTGGGGCTGGAATGGAATCAAATTTTAAAATAATTATTATCCATTGTCTTTGTGCAGTACCTGCCTCTGTTTGGAAGAACTATATCATCAAGCTCTTTCCTTCTTTAAAGGAAATGTTCTCGAAAGGGGCAATCCACAAAAACTGTAGAACATGGACTAGAATGCTTGCGTGGAGGGAAGGAATCCATAAAAAAATCCTTCAAAAACCTAAATTAAGGGAGCATGAGAAGATGGACAAGGAACATGTTTTTCCATTGGCACCTCTGATTTTGTGACCCCACCCCCAGTAACTATAGCAAATTTGGAGTTTCTAAAAGAATGGGATGTGCTTTTCTGAGTTTAATAGGTAATGATATCTGGTTTTATTGTTAGCCACTTGGAAAATGTTAGACTAAGTATGTGAGCAAGGCATTGCCTAAAAAAGTGCTTATTTTTCACAAAGAGTTTCCTTCTCAGTAGGTACTGTGGAAGAGTCGTAAGTCCATGATTCAGACTGATGAAGTATGATTACAGGGCACTTCCCTTGATTGGGAAAGTGTTATATGCTACTGGGAATGCAGGCATATAAGGATGGTTATTCAGTGATCATTTGTCACGCTGATGGATTAAAGGACAAAGTGGCTGGTGCAAGCAATGCAAGTGTTTCTCTGTCATCTTTTGATTAGGTCATTACGTTAGAGATGAAGCATCTTGTAATTAAGTTTGTGGGAAGTTACATTCACTTACTGTTCATTGCTGACAGATGAAGATATTTTCGTTAGCAATTAACTGTCATACGAAAGGAAATCTAAAGTTATATGTTTCAAGTTCTCTATTTTTCTAACATGAAAGTTATTTTAAGATTTTTTAAAAATTTGCTATTAAAGGTTGTCTTAAGGTTATCAGCTATTTTGTGCTTTACTTTTCTGCCTATCTTGATAAATAAATGTTAGGCATAAATGAATATGCTATGCAAAATACAGTTACATGTTTAATGTCTAACTTCACTAAAAACTCTCCAGGGAGAATCTCATCTGTAGAGTCACTTTAACTTTTGCAAAGTTTATGTTCTGAAGTTTATAATCTGTGTAGCCCTTGTGTCACACAGGTGAACTCATCTCAAACTGGTAGCCTGGTCAGCTGCCTGTGTTTTAGATTTCCTTTTTGTATTGGCAAACAAGAAGAATTCTTACAAGGTGGAAAAAATATCAGTGGATTCAATAATATTTTTACTCTTTTTTTTATTTTTTTTTTTTTAATGCAGCATTATGGCACTATTAAATTTTCAGGATGCTTTGAATGTTTGATCTGAAAATGAGAAAAACTCACAGGCTTTGGAATGAAAGTAACTGATACTGGAAGGGAAAGGAAAAATAAACACTGCAGAAATTTTGTTAAATATTCTAATATTGTGGGTGAAATATATATGTGAGTTACAAGTAGGACGAGAGCTCTGTTGGGATCTGAGCCTCTCATTTCTAATGTATCAATTCTTTCTTCTTTGGAAATGTACAGAGAAAGTGCTAAGGTAGACACCTTCCTCCACAATCTATTATTTGAAAATAGGCAATTAGGAGGCGAATAATTTAATATTAGTTGACAGATCACTAGCCTGTAAGACAAAAAAGTAAAAAAAGACAGGAGCCTAAGGAAACAGTAATTATATTTGGAGTTGAGGAAAAAAAAAGAAAACAGTCTNTGTATTGGCAAACAAGAAGAATTCTTACAAGGTGGAAAAAATATCAGTGGATTCAATAATATTTTTACTCTTTTTTTTATTTTTTTTTTTTTAATGCAGCATTATGGCACTATTAAATTTTCAGGATGCTTTGAATGTTTGATCTGAAAATGAGAAAAACTCACAGGCTTTGGAATGAAAGTAACTGATACTGGAAGGGAAAGGAAAAATAAACACTGCAGAAATTTTGTTAAATATTCTAATATTGTGGGTGAAATATATATGTGAGTTACAAGTAGGACGAGAGCTCTGTTGGGATCTGAGCCTCTCATTTCTAATGTATCAATTCTTTCTTCTTTGGAAATGTACAGAGAAAGTGCTAAGGTAGACACCTTCCTCCACAATCTATTATTTGAAAATAGGCAATTAGGAGGCGAATAATTTAATATTAGTTGACAGATCTCTAGCCTGTAAGACAAAAAAGTAAAAAAAGACAGGAGCCTAAGGAAACAGTAATTATATTTGGAGTTGAGGAAAAAAAAAGAAAACAGTCTTAATTGTGAAACATGGTAATAGCTACAGGTTAGGCACAAAAAAGCAGAAAATTGCTGGTACACAAAAAAATTGGGATGATGCCTCTTTACTGACAATGATTCAGCTTGAATCTGAACACTAATGGGCACTTGTAGGCTGATGTCTGTACTATTCCTTCATGACTTGGACCTGTCTTGGGGGGATGGTATGTTCTGAGTACCTGGGTGAATGACAGCTATGATGGGCATATTTGGACCTCATTTCCCAGAAGGCTGGATCTTCATTTGGATGTGCTTTGAATGGTGAGAAATAGACTAAAGTCCCAGTAAAGATAAAATAGCTGGACTATTGCATATGCTAAAAATTATATGTCCTTCCATTTCAGGAGAGAGGAACTGGGGGGATGTGTTGCAATGAGCAGCTGCAGACTGGAGCATGATATTGAAATGGGAATTTCATGACAGTGAAACAGTAAGCTGGATGGCAACATGAGTAACCTTTTAGAATAGAGATTTTATTTCAAAGAGTGATTTAGGCTGGGTTGTTACTTCATCCCAAGCCTACATTCAAACTTCTTGGCTTTCTAGATCACATAGAAAAGTGTGGGGCAAATCTTATTACAGATCTTTCATAACATAATTGCAATATAAGAAACACTTACTGTACACTGAAAACTGCTGCCAGATCTGTGCACAGCGATATAGTCACCATGTGTGCAAAATATTCCAGTAAGGAACAGCAGTACCAGCAATGGGAGATGGATGTCCTAGGACAGGGAGGAACACCTTTACAGAAAGAAAGGGGTCATATATTTTTCTTTCAGGAATTATAATGAGATCATAGCAAAGACAAGTCCAGAACTAACCTTTCACTCTAGGAAAATCAGCAAAATGTGTTCTACTGTTAATTTAAGCGAGTTAATGGAGAGTATGATAAATCCCCAGCTAAGCAGTCACTACCTGAAATTAAATTCACTAAGTAATACATTGGAGTTTTGGATGGCTGTTTAATTATAATAAGCTATATTCTAATTTTTCAAAGTATTTTCCACCTTTATTTTTTAAGGAAAAAGCAAATAACTTTTTAATTAAATTAAAACAGAAGAAAAGTTTGTTCTTTCCCTTTCAGTGTTCTTTCAGAATTCTTACCTTTGGTTAATTTTTTTTCTCTTCTCTTCCAGTACTAAAGGTTGTCTTTAATTAATTTCCATTTCTTCATGGCAAATTACTAGGAAGTATCTATAGTGAGGATTAAAACAAATGTGAAGTTTTCTGTATTCCCTGAGAAATCTGGGTTCAGAATAGCTTAGAATAACATGCAGTTCTTGAATATTATCTAATGTGTTGGGGTTTTTTAAAACAAATTCCTAGGAGAATAAAATCAATGCCCTCTTTCTTTATAGTTTAAAGTCCCCATTCTGCAAAGACATTTGCATATCAGTTTAGCAGCTGCTCATAATTTATGAATTATATACCTTTTTCAGTTTGAAGTGCATTTTTAGAGAGGCGATTTAAGATATCTTTTAGATTGCCGGTGAGATATCTAGTCATATCATATAAAATTATTCTGTAGGACACAGTTTAATACAAATCTTTTTAGAAATTATAGCATGCATCCTTCATATAAAATAAGAGTATTCAATTTCAATGGCATGCTTAGATTACTTTGGACTGAAAAATGGAGGAAAATAATAAACAGAGTTATGGAGTAAAGGCATCTTTCCTGCAGGAGAACAAGTGAAACAAACTTGAATAAATATTGGAGGGAGTCTGTCCCTCTAAAACCTGAATATATTGTAAATCTAGTGCAGCACTTAAAAAAAAAAAAAGAAAAAAAGAAAAAAAAAGATTGATCTTGTAATTCAAGTGACAACTGACAAAGCTAGGAGCTCTCAGCAACAGTATTCCATCTGGTTATTTTGATTTTTTCCCTTTATCTTCTCTGTGTGTACCTTTATGATTGCTGGAATCTGGGACTTCTCTTATACAAATATGTGATTCTCCTGATCTGTTTTACAGCCCCTTCAATTCTCTGTTCTGTTTCTATCCATTGATTCTAACTTTAAAGTCCAGGAGCATATGGGATACCAGCGACAGGTATATCTGTCTTGTCAGAGGAATGACGCATTGCTGTAAAGTAATCGACGTTTTTAAAGAGTGTTGTCCATGCATATTTCACAAACTTCCTTCTTTCACTAATATAGGAAAGTGGAGTAGAGGTGTGAACTTAAAACACTGACTTTGGAGGAAATGAGATAATTTAAATACATAGGTAAAGCAAAAGTTTCCCCTTTTAATTTGAAATTGATTTAATTTGAAATCAAAGTTTTCAAACACAACTACCTTGGCTTATGCTGTTTCTTGATGAAGTGCTGCTTCTGGGCACTTGTACAAACACATTAATGCATACAAAAACATCATAAAAAGCAAAACCCTACAAGCATAATTTTTATGTGTTTCTGCTGGCCAGATTTTCTTCATTATTTTGCATTTTCTTAGCTACAAAATACAGGTTCTGAGAACTTCACAAGTTCATGGTACCCTACAGATACAAACTATAGCCACAAAATGGAACTGGGTTGGAATGGCTGAAATTATCAGTGAGTGCAGATGAACAGGGCTGTTCTGTACTTTTTAGTTTTAATTAAAGATAATCAAAGGTTCCTTGCCTGTTAATTTGTGAGCTATAGAATTACCTTATTTATTTTAAAGAAAGGGTAAATCAGACAATGCTAAAGAAATACTGTCTCAGCACTGAAACTTCCTGAACTAATCTAAATGCTGAATATTAATCAGTATTTTTGTATTTATAGAACCAATGGAGATTTACTCTTTGTGCCTGCCATAAGCCCAATAGTTCCTACTTGACTTTAGAGGTTTTGAATGGTACTAAAATTTGTTGTGGCTGGTTTTGACTGGCCTATGCCAAACTCCCTTAAGGATGCAATTCTCTTCAGTTCTCCACATTTTTGTCTGTCATACAGAATAACCAATTTCTTGTGTTTTAAACATGGATTCATGCAAGAACTTTAAAAAACTGTAAGTTAATTAATGCTTATTGTAAATGTCATTCATGATGACATCTTGTGTCGAAAGTAGCTTCCACCACTATTTTCTCTCCATCATGTCAGAGAATTTTATGAGCTATTAACTACTGCCAACATTTCATCAGAAACTTTTGCGGTTTTCTGGAAGCCCTGATGTCTGGAGGGAAGATCCTAATTTTTTATTAGAAAAAGAGAAGAATGTGTTTTAGATCTCTTAGTTCATCTCTTTTGCATGGAGAAGCCTGAAAATATAAGCTTGAATTCTCGCTAGTGCCTAGAGAATACAATAAAAAGGGATCTATCAGAAGAAAAATTTGTATTTAAAAGGCATTTGAGGAAAGGAGGGGTAAGGGAGGTTTCAGGAGGGATAAAGGCTGACTAATGAATTCATAAGGCCAGGAACTGACAAGACTGTGTGTGTTCTGGAGTTGAACTTAACCTGTGCAACTGGAGGCACAGAAATGAGTTCTCCCTTTTATCTTGCCTGTGACAGCTAACAATTTAATCTTCTCTGTTTGCTGTGTAGGTCAGATGCTTTTTCCTCGTTAGTGGATTACAGGAACAGAAAGCTCCTGTGTTTTCGAGACAATTACTCTGATCTTCCCACTGTTTGTGTGTTATAAATTGAGATAATATTTCAGTTATTAAATAGATGCATTTAGATTGTGAATAATTTGGTGCTCAGAAGTGTGCTCTTCTGATCACTCAGTTATGAGTCCACCTTTCATTTGGAGATCACCTTAACAAGAGAAGGTGTCATGCAAAAAATAATCTGGTGCTCCTCTTTAATCATTTACTTATGCAAAGGTTCTTCATTTGCTTTTCAAAGAAAATTCAAGATGTGAGGTTGGCAGGAGTCCCAGCTGATTCAGTGTGAGTATTGTGTAAAACAGTCTTGAGCAAAACCCTGGCCTCTTCCTAATCTTTTATATCAGTGTGTAAAACTTGGGCAGGTATGCATGAGACAGGAAAAGTGGACTGGGAGAAATGGGATCTGGATGTTTAAGGCCGGGTTGGATGGGGTGCTGAGCAACCTAGTCTAGTTGAAGGTGTCCCTGTCTATGGCAGGGGGGTAGGAAAGAGATGGTCTTCAAGGTCCTCTTCCAACTTGAACCATTCTAGGACTCTGTGGTGTGTTTCACCATAGTCCAGATGTAGCCCAGGCTTAATACTCACAGATGTGTGCTGGGGTGGTAGATAAGACTGTTCTTGGCCTCTGTCTCCTTTGCAAAGAGCCTGAAGAGCTGCTGTCACCCCCTTCCCCAGCTACCCTCACTACTCCCTGGTCCCTAGCACAGAACAGCTGCTCACACTGACTTGCACAGATATGGGCTTGTGAAGGAGCGCAGGCCTCCTCTGTACCCTGTCACCCTCTTTTGCTGGGTAAGGTGCTTTAGGGGTAGGTACATCAGTATTCATTCACTGGCTTGTCCGCTCTGCATCTCTTTTCTTTTTGCTTTTTTAAGGGTATCAGCTTGTGTGAGAAGAGAAAATGGACAACCAGCCCCATTAGAATTACTGCACAAATTGGCACTGTATCATTTCCTTGTTTGTGATCAGATAAACTTTGATTTCTGCCAGCTTTATTATGCAAATGGTGTGAATAAAATCTGACAGTGTAACAGAACATTCAAGACACAAACAGTGTGCTTTAACACCAGCCCAAATTCACTTGTTTATTAAATAAGTGATCAAAAATGCATGCCAGTCCATAATTAACTTGACAAGTTTCCAGACTGAAATATTATGGTTTACGATTTAAACATTTTCATGAAGGACTTTTGCCTAGCAAAAACTGCATTACAAAAGCTGCAGAGAAGAACTCCACACCCTGAATAGGCTTTCTAACTGAGGGTCTGGACTGCTTGCTGATGGAGATAAGATAAACTCAGGTGTGGGGAGAAAATAATGCATTCCCAATCAAGTTTAGCACCTTCACGGTGGAGACCACAGCCTGGAAGCTATCAGCTGCCAGGTTTGCACAGACCAAAGGGTGGAGGGAGAGAGGCTTTGGGGTGTGTGTTGGAAGAGCCTTTGGTCAGAGGCAGTGACTGCCCATCCTCTGTGCAGACCAGCTCAGCTGAGGGGGCCCCTTCACCAAGAGGAAAGCTTATTCACAGCAGAGTGGGTGTCATGGTCCCTCAAAGGGCCCCCAAGGGGTCCCCAGCAGTGGAGTAAAGCAGTGGACATGCTGCAACGGATCCACAGTGTTGCAAAGGACAGTGTCAAACTGAACCCCTGCAAAGGAAGCATGTGGGCATTCCCACCTGCCCAAAAAGTATATTAATCCACTGGATTCTATACTTCTCTGCAAGGCACACTGCAGCATGGCGACAGGGGACCTTCACCACCAAGAAGACCAGATGGAGGGGAGAAATCTGTCACTGTCTCCTTGTCCCCATGCACATTCCTCCCTTCCTTCCTNNNNTCCTTCCTTCCTTCCTTCCTTCCTTCCTTCCTTCCTTCCTTCCCTCCCTCCCTCCCTCCCTCCTATCCTTGGAATGGAGAATATGACCCCCTTCCCTCCGAATTATTATAACTTTGAAATTAAGGGGCTTTCAGGCAAAGGTATGAGAAAAGGAATAACAGCTGTTTACTAGTGAATGTATGTATAACAAGGCAACAAACAACAGCAGTGGCAGCAACACCAAATAAGAACAGAAAACCCAGTGAACGGTCTCTTCTCGCTCCTTGGCCACTTTCCCTTGGGTGCAGTCCCTGGTGGGAGAGCGGGGTGTTCCCTTCTCCTAGTGGAGCTCACACTGGCTCCGGGCTTCCCAACAGCAGAGCAGCAAAAGCCAGCAAGCCAGCAAGCTCAGTCACAGTGCTGAAGGAAAAAAAAAAGCCACAACAAACCAAAAAGAAGCTGGCAAAACCTACAGAAACAGCAGGATCCCTGGTCCAAGATACCGGCTGCAGGAGTCTAGTTGAACCACCTGCACTGGAAGAGAGGGGCTGCTTCTCACCCTGCCCCCAGCTCCCTACGGGAACACTGGCCTGGCTCCCATTCATTGTGATAGCCCTGGAGTCAGGGAGGATGGGAGTGGAGCGGGGACAGCTGCCACACCTGGGCACAAAACAAAACAAAACAAATTGAAATCCCAAAACCCACGATGGGATAATAAAACATCCCCAAGACATTTCTCTCTGCCTCTTTTACTATTAAATAAAATATATATATTTTTTTTTTGGCATCAACATCTAACCTTGTTTGGTTTTAATCATGTTTTTTTTTGATATATTTTGAACCTTCAAAGTCCTTTCCATTTTACACACATAGATGTAATTTTCTTTGCTCTTCTGGGTTTAAACCAGATTCAACATGTTTGTAGAACCTTGGGTGCTCTATTGCCTGTTTCTCTGTATGCTTTTCAGAGTCTTTAGGTCACAGGAAACCCACTTTTCCTTGCCCTCAGCTTGGCTTCTTCATTGCTTTGGATTTGTTACTCCAAGGTAGTTGGAGCTCATACATGACAAGTCTAGCAGAACTTATTGTCTTTGTACCCTGGTTTGCTCCCATTGGTATGGTTTTGTATAGAGATTAAATATCCAGATGGTTAGAAAGAAGCTCAGCTTTATACAAAACTGTTCCTTGTTCTCGAAGGGTGATAGATTAATGTCCATTAGCTCCTTGGCTGGCATCTCTTCCTTCATCTTTTCTCCTCTCCTCACTGTCAGAAGAGAGAGTGCAGTAGGAAATCACTGGTTGAGAATCCTTAGTCCAGAAAATGTTGGGTTTGTACCTTACCATATAGTGGATTTTAAACCAATGAGGTTCCAAAGGTCTTGGGATATTGCTAGAAATATTGTTAGAAATGAATTGGTTTGAGTAGGAGCATCTCACCTGCCTCTGTTCTATAGACATTGTGCTTTTGACATTTCAAAGAAAGAATAGAAAATGCAGGAAAGTTTCTTCAGCATGTTGAAATGGGGATCTTGCAGACAAAGCGATACAATTGATTTGTGCATATTGTCATATTCATGTTAATTTTTTATCATTTTTGAAGAGTTATATCCTTAAAGTAAGTATAATTGTTTCTAATATGTTTAATTAAAAAAAAAGTTCTGTTTCTCTCTTCAGCTTTCATGCTTACACCTCAGACACATTGCAAGGAAGCAACTTGCTTTGTTCTTCAATTATCAACAATTCATCATCAATTACAGCGGGATAGGCATCTGACCTAATAAATCTTTTATGATAGCTCTTGATGAAGTAGGTAACAGTTATTCTTGGTAAGCCCCATTTAAAGTCCCATTAAGTCTTTATTTCAGTAGCCTGCAATGGAGATCAACTCAAATCACAAGACTGGGGGCAGAATTAGAAAGAATATTAGGAAATGGAAACTTTTATTGTCTTCCTCAGTACTACAGAGCTCACAGGGAAGGATACACTGCTGAGGCTGCTTTTCCTTCCTACCTATTTACCTACCTACCTACCTACCTACCTACCTACCTACCTACCTACCTACCTACCTACCTACCTACCTCACCAAAGGCAGTTCTGAAATAATTTTAATTGTTTTTATCCTAGAAAACAGTGATTGAAAGCCTCTTTGCAAGTATATTTTTGTTAAGCAGGCAAAAGACACCTCAAACTGGTTTTTATTTTGCAAGGGTAGGAGTTGGGGTTGTTTAGCAATAAAGATTACCTTCACATTGTCTCTGTTTTAGATGGCTATAACTCATGGGAATTCACTGAAGTTATTCCTGATTTACAGTACTCCAAGAGAAGGGTCAGAGAACAGTTAGCTTTAAGAAAATGGAACAGGTTTGCAATTCACTAATACCTGGCATTCCTAGAACGTTAAATTTATGTGTGTTTTTTAGAAAGGCATTTTCTTGATCAGAATGCTGATGGAATTAGTTTTAGAAATCAGTAATCTACAACATTCAAAAGGTAAACTTCCAGGTCTGCTACAGTGAATTTAAAGTGCAGTTGTGTCTGGAGGATACATTTTTTTCTTTTAGGCTGCACTGCTTGCTTTAGGAGCTTTTGGATTTCCACTACCAAGGCTTCCACGTCAGTGTTTAAAGAAAGGAAACCAAGATGTACAGCTGACAGCCAAACTAGACACAAAGTTGTTATGTGCCAATATTGCTTACGAGAATGAAATTGTATTTGTTTTGTGCAGGACTGAGTTCTTTGTAGGTCTGGAAATGGTGGGATGTAGTATTTTATCAGCTACCACTGAAGCTGATCTTGTCAGTGGACATGAGCTTCCTTCAGAAATCCTGCATGGATATTTTTCATAATATCAGTATCTGTCTATTGGACCAAAGATTGAATCAAGCCGGAAAAAGTGCTTGGAAATACTGCATGAGATGGGTGGTACCATATGCTGACCTGCCACTGTTTGTGCTTTTGCCATGGTCAGGGAATCCTCTACTCTAGATCTGCCTGAGCAACATGGGATCAGGTGCTCCCCTTTCTTTTCGCTTTTCCTTTTTCTCAAGTTGTCTGTTTTGATTGCACAAATTGAGGACCCTTAAGGAAAGTCACCTGGCAAGATCATCAAAGCACTGACTTATGTTAATAACAAATTAAGAACATGACTAGATCTGTATTTTCTACCTCTGAAGGAAATACATAGTGAGCAGAAGTTACTGACTACTTGGAAGGATGCTCAGTTAACAAAATTGCATTTTTTAAAGAAAATAATTTCTCTGATTGTCAGCTGATCATTTCTTGCATGACACCTGTAACACACTGGTCATCTTGGTGTGTTTTTCCTACATTGCTTGTCTATATACTGCTCTTCTCTTGCATTATTCATGGAAACCTTTTCCCCTTATGCTATCTTGTTAGCTAGCCATTGTTTTTACCTCCTGGTCTGGGTTATACAGGAAGAAAATGTCAGTGGGCAAACTTGTATCTTGTTCAGTGCTCCTTCAAAAATGCTGCTGTTGTTTTGTGACTTTTTTTTTCTATCTGTGGTAATTTATAGCAGCTACCGCCCTTGAAAGTGGAGAGCACAAAGGTGAGCATGTAATTATGGCTAAAGGCAGATCCCTGAAATGTTGAGCTTTTGGCATAGTGCTGTGATTTGCATCAGAACTACAAACAAGGCTAGTCCATGATACAGGCCCAGGGAGTGGAGATGAATGGTGCTGAATCCAGCTGGGGCCAGTCACCAGTGGTGTCCCCATGGGGTCTGTGCTGGGGCCAGTCCTGTTCAGTATCTCTGTTGATGACATGGATGAGGGTATTGAGTCTTTCATCAGTAAATTTGCAGATGACACCAAGCTGGGAGCATGTGTCGATCTGATGGAAGGAAGGAGGGATCTGCAAAAAGACTTGGAATGGTTGGATGGATGGGCAGAGTCCAGTAGGATGAAGTTTAAGGTGTCCAAGTGCTGAGTCCTGCATTTTGGCCACAATAACCCCCTGCAGCATTACAGGCTGGGGGCGGTGTGGCTGGACAGGGCCCAGGCAGAAAGGGGCCTGGGGGTTCTGGTGGACAGCTGGCTGAACATGAGCCAGCAGTGTGCCCTGGTGGCCAAGAAGGCCAATGGCCCCTGGCCTGTGTCAGGAACAGTGTGGCCAGCAGGAGCAGGGAGGTCATTCTGCCCCTGCACTGGCACTGGTGAGGAGCACCTTGAGTGCTGTGTCCAGTTCTGG
>VXBU01004724.1:119734-164384 GCA_013400315.1 Bombycilla garrulus | reverse complement strand
CTGCTTGGGTAGGTGGTGGAGTCACCATCCCTGGATGTGTTTAAAAAAGACTGGATGTGGCACTCAATGCCATGGTTTAGTTGAGGGGTTAGGGCATGGGTTGGACTCGATGATCTTAAAGGTCTCTTCCAACCTAGTGATATTCTGATTCTGGGATAGGAGAAACAAAGTGGGAGCAGGAGCCCATAACCAATCAACTAACCAGCACAAACCCCTGCTTAATCCAAGAAGCTCTCTCTGGAGAAATGTTTCGGGATAAGAGCTAGAAATTTTCTTGTGCCATTGTATCTAAGCATAGCTTGTTGAGGTTTGCTTTTTTTTTTTTCCTATAGGAAGTGGATGGCTATCTGATTCAATAGTGTTTCTTGAAAGATAGCTGTCAACCTGCTGGGAATTCCAGATCAGAATAATAATTGCAGGATTATCCTGGCTCTGCTGGATGATGTTGCCTTCCTAATGCTTCCCCTGAGCTTTGTTAGAAGTCTTTTGTGAGTCTTTTTCTTAGATAGAAAAAGGGAAAAAAATACTTGTTTTGCTCTTCTATCAATCCCTAGATAGGAGAAGGGTTATGAATATTGAATGTTCTCTTTGGAGATATTTTCACTCATTTACTGTTGCCACTTTCCAATAAACACTTCATTATAATGACTTATGAAAGCTCTGGCATGTGATCACTAGAAGTGGCAATAAATATTTGGAACTTAATATTAAGCCGGTCTAAAGGAAGACTTGTTGACTCTAGTAAGTGCTCTCAGACTTTTGATTTCCAATGAAATCTGATGATCTTAGTGAAACTGAAATGTTGAGAGTGTTCGGAAGTGAGAATAAAAAGAGGAACCGAGTTATTGCTTAGTAGATCTCATAGAGAAGGAGAAGAATAATGTTGTGGGAAAGCAACAGATATTGTCTTGTATACAGAACCTAAGATCAATATAATTAACTTTTTAGAAGGACCGGAGTTGTGCTTTTATTATACGTTTTTATTTACCCCCTTCTTGCATATATTATTCCAGAGGCAATTCCACCATCTCTGATGGACTTTGCTTTGTCCAGTGGTGGGTTCATCCTGCAGCCAGCTGGCACTTGTTCTGTCAGACATGGGGAGAGCCTCTGCAGCTTCTCACAGAACGCCCTGTAGCCCCCCTGCTTCCAAAATTTGGCCATGCACATCCAACACAGGGGCTCAGAGAAGTTGCAAAACTCACTCTGGAAAACTTTTCTAGAAATGAAACTCAGCTTCTTTAGCTGTTTTCTATACATTACTGTTCATCTATATTTTCACATTGATGTTGGATCTATTTAGGATTTATACAGACACTGTTAGATCCACATCCCCTAATCTTTGTGGTTTTAGTTTGTCAATTAGATATTTAAATATAAAGCACCCTGAGTCCCAATTTAATTACATTGTGTTACTGACTAGTTTTCTGGCAGTATCTGGCTGGCTTCTGAAGGGAACTACTTATAAAAATATAGTCCTGAGGGCAATGCTTGGAAAGGAAAGACTAAAAGAAGGGTTTGTGCTGAAGGAGGAGTTAGTAATCAATACAGGCAGAGGAAACTTTGCATATTATCATGCAAACTTCTCCCAAGCTCTTGCATGCATAAAAAAGGCCTCATGTACATACTCACAAATGCAAATTGAAAAACCCCCTACTGAAGCAGTTTTAAATAGCCTCATAATAATTTAAATAATCTGTGAAATTATAGTTGAAATATTATGTAAAAATAACTTATCTAGAAGATGCTTATTGGACTTTTACGTGATACATGGATATCGATTAGTAAGCATTACATTTATTATTTCTGATTAACCTTAGAAACCCACCAAAACTCTGAAAGATAGCACTGAGTTTGTGCTTCAAGAAAGGACTCAGCATCTTTGTGGAGCTTAAATCTCCTTGTGCTTGTGAATTCTTCCCCAAATTGCTGACCTATTTGAAGCCTGGAGGAAATTTGCAGGTAGATAGAAAGCCAAACCACCCCCCTCTGCTGGGGCTTGCTTCCAGGATGAACCACTGCCATTCTGCTCTTTCAGCTGTCAGCTCAGGCTTTGTAAGGAATGCAGAGGTGAATTAGCATCACACCGCTAGAGCTGTTACTGCCTGTACGTGCTCCATATCAACTCTGTCAACTAACTTTGATGTCAGGTTACCTTAATATGCTAAAGAAGGATGAGTTAGGAGTTGATTCATGAGTGGATCAGACATCCCTGCCTTGAGGGCAGCAACATCTCTTAGGCAGGTGGGGTAGGAAGGCAGGTAGTGGCAGCAGCTTCAGCTGTCTAATTTTTCTTCTGCTGATGCATGTCTGCCAGAGCCCTGTGGTCACAGGTTACCTCTCATTAAAATGTCCTTCCTGGACTGAGAGCTGCTGCTTGTTTTTCTCAGGGAGACTGAGGTCTACGGGATCGAAGGTTCTAGCTTTGCTTGACATATGGCCACAGGCTATATTTGCTTACTTCAAAAGTGAACTACCTACCAGATGAGGCTGAGCTGTGCAATGCTTTCTCCAGCTCTCAGCATGTGGAGAGGGAGGGCTGCAGTTTGAAACTCCTTTCCTTTCTGCTTTTTCAGTTTTTCTGACATCTTCCCCATCTTACTGGGTTGCCACTGCAATTTTCTAATATGTTTCAGGAAATCTTTTCCTTGTTCATATCTTAGAGACAGTGCTCATTCAGCTGCAGGCACCACTGAGCCATCCAAATGCTACAGGGTTGGCCTGGTCAACCAGTTTTAGGGTATCCCAGTTGTTCTCAATCTAAGGATCAGCTGTCACGGACAAAAATTTGCAGTCAGTCCTGGACACTGTATGCAAAATAGTTAACTTAAAAAATTTAGCTGCAATTTGAGTTTGTTTGGGGGCTTATTTTATCTGTTGGAGTCTCTATCTTGTTTTATTAAAAATGATAAATGAATGATTTCCTGATGTCTTGCAGATTACAGGCTGAGGAATCCTATCATGTGAAAAATCTTCCCAGCGTCTGAGAAATTTCAGTTACAGCCAAGGTCTTAATTGATAAAGAAGTTGCTAACATCTGTTACTTTTTCTTGATCAACTTTCCAAATTCAAGTGAGATAGAAAATGATTTGTCTGATGAAATGTATCTGTTTGCATACTTCAGGATTTTATCTAAGCTACACTTACACTACATAGTAGGTTCAACTATGGTGTTTGCAGGTGTTTTATATAGAGAAATAGGATTTCAGTAGTAAAGGATCACTTGGGGATGCAGACTGCAGAACTGGGAGAGGGTATGCACTCCTGCCAAGCCTGGTAATACAGATGTACCTCAAACTTTTGTTTCTGCTTATGATGACAAAATAAATAGTAAACAGTATTGCCTTTCCTCCTGGTATGAAATCCATTAAAAAGACAGACACTTGTTCTTTTTTTTTTTTTATGCTGAAGAAGCTACTTGTATTGGAAGTGGAGCTGAAAGAATCCAGTTCTAGGATGTTATAGAAGTTCATGCTCAGCAAACATGAATAATGAGGAAGAACATCAGAAAACGGAGGAGATATGGATAAATGGGACAAGCCATACTATGAAAGGCTTCATCAGAAACTGAAAATTTTCTTCTTGGTTTTCTTAATGTTTTTTAAATTGTTTTCCAGTCATTGCCTCTTATTTACATGTATTAGTTAGTGAGAAACACAGAACAAATACTGATGGTGCTCAACCCCTGCCAGAGTGTAAAATCTGGAGAGGATCTCCTTTCAACTCCCAGTCATTCTCAGCACAGACTGAGCATAAAGTTGCAGATGGCCAGAATGTGGAGGCAAGAGGGGAGTGTGGAAAATAGCAATAGTCCCAGTGAAGCACATCCTTATACTCTAAAATTTTATTCTGTCAAATGCCCCATGCTTTCCTTACAGCTAATTCATATTCTGATATTTTAATGTTAAAAGGTTATTATTCTTTTAAGATGCCAAATCAGATATATACCTTAGCAGAGGTATACTTGATGTATACCTTCACTCATTTTTAGTCTGCTCAGGATGAGACAATTGGAAGTTCAGAACTAGATTCAGATTAGTTGTATACTAAGTACACTTGCATGATAGGAAAAATCAGTTCTAGGTCTCTGAAATAAATGTTCCACTTCTCATTTAATTTGCCTACTATCTGTTTTTTTTTTCTTTTTCTTTTTTTTTTTTTTTTTTTTCCAGAACCCTAAATGAATAAGGGATTGTTTGTTGTCAGTTAATTAAAACTATTAACTGGATTATTTCTTTACCCAGTTTCATTGAATCACTTGGCTCCCAGTGTAAGAAAGATCTGATGAGGTTAATGTAGCAAAGGAAAATGTCAATTTAATGTAGGAGTTGGCATTGGTTTGTGCCAAATTTTATTTTAGTTCTCTGTTTTTTTTTATTTAGTACAAAAGTTGTGAATAAAGCTCATCAGATATTAAAACTGCTTTTATCTCTCTGGAGTGCTAGACAGCGAATTAGTCAGGTGTGGTGCTGGGTGGGTTCTTACTGCTTCCACTACTTTCCTTACCAATCCTTCCAATTAAATTGTCTCTCTCTTGTTCAGTTTCAGATTATTTGATGAAGATAGAAAACATCTGGTGTCTCGTGTGGGCTTGCATGGAGTCTAGGATGGAAAAGGCACACAGCCATGGACAGACTTGGACTAGACTCTTAGCAGACTGCTACGACACTCTTTTCCACATGACCCCTGCTACACAGCGTGTCCCAATGTGTCTACACCATACCAAGGGATTAAGATCCACAACAATGACCTACCTTGGAAGGAGAGTGGGGAAAAGGGAAGGTATTGCTATTCCAAAGTCCTGAAGTGCCTGGCTATTGTGACCCCTTTTCTCCTAGTCAGTCTTCCCAACTACTGTTTTCATACATTCAGCTTTATAATTTTTCAGCTTCCTCTGTAAAAACTGTTACTGAGGGGCTGTAAGTGAATTTGTCAACCAAGTGCTTTCATTATCACATCTGAAGCTTTGTTATTTCTTGTGCTCTATCCTTTTTCTCATTCTGATCTTTTATTCTGAGCATGTGCCTCAGGGAAGTATTACAGTAACACTGAATTCTGCAGCTCCTGCCTCTCTTTCTCCAACAAGTACATACATGAGTCTGAGACCCAGGCAGTATGCACAGAGCCATGCAGCTCCAGGCTTTAAATTGAAAAATGACAGGTTTACATTAGATATTTGGAAAACATTTTTATTATGAGATCGTAAAGCAATGGCACAGGTTGCCCAGGGAAGTTGTGGATGACCCATCACTGGAAGTGTTAAATGCCAGGTTGGATGGGGCACTGAGCAATCTGGTCTAGTGGAAGGTGTCCCAGCTCATTGCTGAAAAGTTGGACTAGGTGACCTTCAAAATTCCCTTCTAACCCAAAATAATCTATGATTCCAAGATAATTAAGGAGGAAGAATTTGGATTGTGTTTGTCTTCTCCAGGAAAGAAGTTGTGAATGTAGTGCTTTCAAAAATCATGAAGGAAAAAGATGATGTCCTGTGCAGACAGAACAGCAAATCTGTTCAGTCTGTTGTGATGTCTTGGAAATAAAATGGGTATTTCTGCTAAGCACTTTGCCTCAATAAATACTATAAGCTCTTGGCATTATTATGTGTTCTCACATTCTATGAAGTAGGAAAACAGCCAAAGGTGAATAATCTTAATTCCCAGTCCCTTTATCTAATTTAAACAGCATTCAGTGACCTTTAACCAGAGAATGATTTTTCAAAAGCCTTTTCAAACTCTATTTTAACATGACATCCAGACTTTCAGCTGTGCCTGAGATTTTGCCAAGCTTAGGGGAAGGTCAGGGCATTATATAAAACGCACCAGCTTCTTCTAGTCGCGTTCCAATAAAGAAATAAAATAGATCAATAAAACATGTTGAAGTAATTATAATGCAGATTTTGGAAATTCCTGTTAGCAGAGCATTTGCAGGTATTAACTGAAAATGTGTTATCTTTAAGGATGAGTGGCTGCAATACCTGTTGTCACTCAGTGACTGGGAGCTTTCTCTGCATGCAGATATCATGTCCAGCTCAAAAATGCATTGGCCAGGTGGCAGTCTTGATATGTGCCTTACTGAGGAAACATTGGTAAAAGGAGAAGTATGTCAAAACTCTGATCATCCTTCAACTAAACTCACCCTGTTGTGGAAGCTTGGAAATTTTTCACTCAGATGTTTGTATCTATGTAGCCCAGTTAGCTGACAACTTTGCTCCTCTCTATAAAAAGAAAATGTAAAATTATTTGAACTCTGTTTGCTCGAAGGTATTGATGGGCAATAAAAGATATATAAATAATAACAAAATCATCAAATTTGATAATGTGTCATCAGTGATCCAAACAGCAAAATTAATTGCTCTTCTTTATAAAACCAAACTGCTCTGTGTACTCAGAGCAAGGGAATTACCTAAAGAAAAAGTAAATCCATAAAGTTCTTAATGCTTGACTTGCTGTGGCATGTTTCCTATTATAATTATAAAGAATTTACAATTGTCAATTTCTGTCTTTTCCAGCTGCTCACCTTTTGTAGATGGGGTAAGTTCAGGAAATTACTATGGAAGGAACAGAAAGAGATAAACATTTGCCTTTTTTTTTTTAAGTCTCCTAGGTTTGAATGGATCTTATTATAAAATATGGTTCATAAGTTGCACATATTGAGCTGATCATCCATATTTAAAAAAATGGAGAAGAGCATATATATAGGGCTAAGAGTAATTGATTTACTTACTTTTGAGAAAACTACATTATCATGTATTGTTTGTGTAAGAAAAAAAAAGTCCCAGGTGTGAAACAGCTGCAATAAATGAAATTTCTTGTCTAAAAGAACTTTCAGGTTTTCAATGATCTTAATTTTCTATAGAAAATATCCTTTAAACTTCTACCCTTTTGATGCTTACAGAAGCAAAACAAATGAGTAATATCTGATTATTTCTAAAGTAGATGAGATAAATCTTTTATAGCACTCTGCATTTATTTGTCTAGAATGTTCCTAACCCAGAGTGTTTTGCTGAGCAGTGACATGTTGGTTGCCTTGTCTTGTAGGGTGAGAGTTAGTTTGCTATAACTGTGATAATTATAAGGTCATGAGATCTATAAAGATGTAAAATTACTGCTCCTGCCAGGTGAGGATATTTTCCAGAACAAATATTATACTTAGCTGCAGTATTTAAGAGCTGAAGGAGTGAAGCTTCTGGAAGGGACCATGCAAGTCTGTAAGTGCGGTAACACACAGCTGTTCTGCGAGAGGAGAATGAAACAAAATGAAGTTAGCCAGCCCCACCTTAGCATTCAGAATATAGGCAGGAAGTTTAATGCATTTTCCTGTTCTCCAATTCATCCCATTCTCCCCCATTTCTCGTTACTTCTTGAAATTTAATCCTTATACATTGGAGTAGTCAGTGCTAGTGGACATCTAAAGGATCAGGCATTATATGATGTGTGATGTCAGACCTTGATGACTGTGTCCTTCCTCAGGACACAACAAGCATGCTCAATCCTTGTCTTTTTGGTGGTGTTCTGGGAACAAAATACAGGATTTGTGTGTTTGAGTTCTGATGCCCAAGGATAAGTTTACAGGACTGACAGTTGCTAGAGATGTAGTGCTTTTTGCAGTGCGATCAAGACTTGCTTTGGAAACTACTGACATGAAGTTAATTTTCTGAGGAAAGTCTTGACATAACTGCCTGAACCATGAACTTCCAAAGGAATTTTAACTTTCAATGAATTTATTACAGTTTAGAGACATTCCCAAAGTACACACAGTCTGATTTCACATGAAGTCACATCTAAACTATACTCTTGGAAAATGGATACACCTTTAAGCAGAGGAAACAAATGCAGAGTACTGTTTTCGCACACCAGTTATTAAATTTTAACCTCAAATGTCAGGTACTTTTTAAAAAAAGGAAAAAATAAAGATCTTCAATAACGATCCTCAAGTAAGTCTTTCTTGATAACTATTGATCCTACATGCATTAGTGCCTAAAGGAGATAGAATGAATCTCATAAATGTAAGAGAGAGAACATCAGCAAAACATTTTCTGTAAAAGTCACAAATTGCATAGTGTTTTCTTTTGAAATCACAACCAGACATAACAGCAGTTCCTTTCTCAAATGGCTAAGTAACCGTTTTTCATTTGAAAGATTTAATTATATACTGTTATAGGGTGATTTGTTAGTTTTCAATATTTGTTTATAAGGACCTTTACAGCAGGAAAGTTTGTAGTTTTTTGGTAGATTTTTTTATTCTTTACTTAAACCTTTAAAAGTGAGGTCTTGTAAACTAACCTCTGTTTTCCTAAAGTAGTATGTAGGACTGCAGACCTTTATTTTAGAAATGAAGGATAACAATCTACAGATGTGAAATTAACACGCTGTCAAGATTCTTAAAAAAAATGAAAAAATTGTTTACCCTTAACTACCCAGAGATACTGAAATGCAAGCTTTGTACCAGGTTTTTAAAACCCAATTTCACATTTAATGAACATTTATCTACTTTTTATTGTTGAATTTTTTTTAATGTTGTGAACAATAACCTTTTTTTTTCTAGACATGTAAAATATAATTGAAACTCGACTATATGCCTGAAAGAATTCTGGCAGCAATTAGTCGCTATAAACAGTGTATTAGTGGGCCTTGCTTGAAGCTAAATGCTATTGTATTGTTTATATTAAACAAATGGGAATAAGACACCATTTTTTTCATCTGAAGGAGCATTCCTTGTGAAGGTGGCTTCAGCAGAGCTGTCTGGAAAGCAGAATTTACTGTCCTGAGCGCAGTACTCTGCCACTCCTGCGTCACAGACTAATTTTGCTCTAAGGCTCTCTGTAGTGCTTGGTCACTGCCAGCTCAGGGACCTTCACCCAGCCTTCCACGGGGCAGTGGAAGTTTGCCGCTTTGGCTGGGATTCATTTGCTCAAACCCTCTGTTGTATGTCTCCATGTGAATAAATGGCTAGACTCCATTTGCAAGCAGGGGGAAAAAAAAGGGTGAATGTCTGGGGCACAACTGATTTCATTTTAAAGGTAGATGTGTGAAAAACGTCAAATGGTCATGGCGCTCAAAATGCCCTTTTCTCTGCTATCTGTTTAACAGAGCCTATGATACAATATATAGTTGAATATAATGAATTCTACCCTACACAACTTGCTGAAGTTTAGCCATCTAAACTTAAATGTTGACAGATAATTATATGTTTTTGGGAAATTCAGAATGGTCATAAAACAGGAGAAGTAGTAGCCTAAGGAGCTGAAATCTCTGAATATGAACATTCATGGGTTCAATGTTCAAGGCTTGCTTGAAAATGTTGGCCTTTCTTTGTCTGCCATCTTGTAAAGTATAATACTGCTTTTCAACTGCAAACAATTTTGTGCTCTCCATAAGGAAGACCAGGCCTACAACCACAGTCATATAAGAAATAGACCATGAAGATACGGCATTAAAGATAATTTGATAAAAACTCTGACTATTAACCCTGATTTTCATGTGTATTGCATCTACACCTACAAGATAAGTGAATATTAATAACTACAATAGCTATTTCTGAATATACCTTTATTCTGTAAACAGAATATTTGGTCTGTCTTTTCCTTCATTCTCTTTGAAAGCATATGGGTTGATTGGTTATAAATAGCTCCACCTAAAAAAAATTGCTGCGGGGAACTCTTTCAGGATGCAGCTGTGGAATAAGATTTGCATCTGTTTCTTATTTGTTTTATAATGCAGTTCCAGTGTATTGACCTTTTGGCTCTGGGCAATGTAAAAGATGTCTAAGAGGCCAAAATAAAAGAGGTGTAAAAATGTTTAAAAGGTTGAATTGCCTCTTAGATGAAAAACAGCAGCAGGGTCTCAAGCAGAAAACACATCACTAATAAATGATCAACCAATAATAGAAGCAGTATGAAGACCCTCATCCAACTGATATTTGTAACAGAAGTTTTTGGTTTGGCCATTGAAATCTAGATCATGCAGGATGAAGGCATGTCAGCTAATATATCTAATAGACATACAGAATTAATATATCTGCTTGGTACAGTGAGAAGGAAAAAATTAGTAAGAGACTATGGGATTAAGGTTGGCTGTCTGTGATTGAAAATTAGAAGTGTAAAGCATTGTGTGATTTCTTTGGTGTAGAGGGAATGAAAGCAATTTTGGAAGCTTAACAATTCTATTTCACTGATGCTCTTTGTAATTGTCTTTGCTCGTAATTTCTGTCAGAGCCTCTTGAAACCACAACAGTTAGAGAAAATAACTATGTTTTCTAAATTCTAATCTTTCTTTCTTCTTATTTCTTCTGAACACAGAAGTCAGGGTTAATTTTGGGCAGGAAATTAACATTGAATGTTATAAGCAGTGGCATGTAGGTAACTTGCAGAGGAACTCTCCTGTGTGCCTTGGAGTCATGGATCCCCCTTCCAGATGCCTGGGAGAACATGCCACAGGTATGTTGCATTAAACAAGGGCAAGAGGAGGAAATCTCACATTTTTTAAAGACAATATATTGAGTGTCCCAGTGCTAATGGACTGTAATGGACAATGCAGTATCAGGAGTAATACTGCTGCAAAGAATGTTTTTATAAACTTACAGTTTACAGTACTGTTCTTTGCCGATGGAAGAGACATGCAGCCTGCTGCTGTTCGGAAATTGCACCAGCCCGCCACGGGAGCCACGCAGACACATCGCAGCTTGTGGCACACATGCTCCATCTGCTGAGCTGACGCTAACAGGGCGCCTGGGGTGCAGCAGTAACGAGCTGTCCCTGTCTTCTGTTTCTCTCTCCATCTCTCTTTTTCCCTCTTGGTTCTCTTTTCTATCCCACTTATGCTTCTCTATCAATGAACTGTTCTCAGATAAAATATTGCCACGTTCGCGTTTTCGTCCAAGAAATCTATGCAAAAGAATCCTCCCCGACTCCCCCTTTTACAGCAGGATGGGTCAGCCTACATAAAAAATGTCTGCATGGTTGCCAGATGTGGTACAGGAACTCTGGGATGGCCATGCCGAGTGGAACATCCAGCTGAGGCAGGAAGACACCTGAAAACATCGCCAATAGATGGGACATCAGTGCCTCGGCTTATGAATTTCTCTTAAAGCAGTGAGAATTTAACTGTGACCTCTTGGCCCTTCTGCTTTATTACATCTTTAGTACGACAGGTTCTGATCTTTCCTTATTGACAGAAGAGTGTTTTATAGTGTCTGCTAGCACTTTAAAAAGAGTATTAAAACATCAGCAAGGCCAAATTTGGGGATGACAATTTGTCTACCACCATTTTAAGGGAAGAATACCTTGGCTGACATATTTTAACCGTAGCCCACTTCAGAATCAGAACTCATAATTTCTTTAATAAATGGAAGACATTAATGTATTGGTTTCCAGTTCAAAAAGAGAGACTATGCGCTCTTTAAATTGTTCTGTGGCTTTTCTTAGGGTAAGTGAACAAATATGAAAGCATCTCAGCAATGTTTTAAGAAGTTGTTTAAATGGGTTCCTCTTTGGGTCCATGTTGCATCAAATCTGTCTTAAAAAAGCTGCTACAGCTGATAAAAATGCAAAAGCTATGGTACAGAAAAAAGGACCTAAGTCACTTTATAACTATACAATAGTTAAGTACTGGCCAAGAAAACTCTGTCACTGAGGGGTTTAAGTCCATGACCAACATGATCATTTATGCCTTTGTGCAGTTAAAGCAAACAACTTCATTTAATTTTCAGAGAAATAAGGTGTAACTTTATGCCAGTTATCAACTTAGTTGCATCATAGTCAAATAACACCTGCAAATCTATTGCATCCCTGGTTACAACGTAATTTTTTGTCCTTGCACATAAGCTTTCAGTCTTGTAAAGTCTGTAAACTGGGTGAAATTTTGCAGTGAAAATGGAGGAAAGAGGGGAGTCTGTGGCATAAATGATTTCTCGTTTTAGACAAATTTGCAATGTGAGATTTCCTGTTGGGCACAGTGTGACCTAAAGTTATTACACAGGAAATTTTATATCTGCAACTGCCTTCTGAAAATACAATTAGAAAGTCTATTCTAGACCAAGTAAGGAGAGACAGAGCTACTGGGGTAAGAGAATCCTCCTTGGATTCTCCTCTAACTCTGCTTGTTGATGAAATTTGTGTTTAATGGCGGTTATTATTGTTTTGCTGCTTCCACCCCTCCTGACTCTCCCATCTTGAACCTTCTTTGTACTCCCAGTTTTTCTTTTTAAGTAGTTCTCCTCTTTGGTCCTAACATGTAGAGGAATTTAACAAGGCTCTTCAGGTAGTAAGATCAAAATCTGTAAAATGAACCAGAGGATGGAAACAAAACTCTGTTTGAACTATAAACAAAGAAAAGTAATTATGATGAAGGTCATAAGAAGATGAGTCCTCAATTACCACAAGAGCCTGGCCTGGAAACTATAATAAGGGGAGAAGAAAATCCACCCTAGCATAATCTCATTTTAATTAAACTCTACTGTTTTAAGTGCTGCCATAAATTTTGCCACCAATTTTATGACTCCTGACTTCTTGCCTAAGTTTGATTGCAGATTGGGAGGTGCTATGTCCACAGAGATTTCTATAGATTTATTCAGAAGTAGGAAAGGGCTTTTGTTTCTCATGTAGACCAAAACAGATATAATACAAATAAATGAGCACTAAAAGAAAGCAGCTGCAGAAAAACAGAGTATCTGTGAGCAGTATCTGTGAGCCTGAACTTCGTGTGCTACCATTAAACTTTTTCATGGTAGTGTGTCTTTAGTGTGTCTATGTTTAGTTGGTTGAGAGGAGGAGGCATGTAGATATGAGTAATTTGTGAAGCTCACTGGATCTGGCATGTGTTAGAAGCTCGTGAGCTCTTCTGCCTGGAGCCCAAGAAAGGCTATTTGTAGTATAAGGCGGGCAATATTAGGAAAAACATACAGTAAAAATTGATGCAAATTGTCTTACTGGGAATTTTACTTCTTATATTGAAAATTTTGACTGAAGAAAGAGTACAGTTGTGCACAGGACAGTGTGAAGATAATAATGTCATTTCTTCAAGTGTTTATGGTGCCTTCTGAGAGAAACATGTCCTATTGGTGTCCTTTTTGTAACTTCCTGAGTCTCCACAGCACATGGAAAGACTTTGACCACTCCTGAAATGCAATAGTCTCTTTTGAGTGTGTGACTGCATTGAAAAGTTTCCCAGAGGGAACGGAGACAGGAGGGAAGGAGAGAGGCAGGGAGATAGCGGAGCAGGGGGCCTGTAGGAGCTGCTGGTCATTATCTGAGTAGAAATTTAATTATGGCACTGTTACTGACTGTTAATTTTATAAAGTTGCTACTTGATCTTTATTGATCCCAGCTGGACTCTGAATTTATTGTTTCTTTGGAAGAATCATAGAATCATTTAAGTTAGAAAGGACATTAGGATCATAGAGTTCAACAATTAACCTAACACTGCTATCTTCACTATTAAACTACACAGTTTTACCAGCAAGCTTATTTACCTGTCCTGAGACCTTTCATCATGGCAGGACACAAACAGTCAAGGAGATTTCTGGAGGGCATCAGGAATAATCTCTTGCTTCAAGCACTGGAATGAGCAGCTAGGGTGACGCACAGATAGATCTGCTCTGATAGATCTGATTGTTAACCTGGAAGACATGGCTTTGGGATGTGGTAAGCAGTTAGGTTTTGATTTAAAGGAAGCTTGAAGATCATATTGTTCTAATACTCCTACCATGGGCAGACACACTTTCCACTAAACCAGATTGCCCATAACCCCATACAACCTGATCTTGAACGCTTCCAGTGATAAGGCATTCACAGTTTGTCTGAGCAGTGGCTGTGGGGTCCACAAAACAGTGGGGTTCAATATCCTGAAAAGAAGGAGGAAGGAGAGCAGTAAAGAACAGCTCCTGGACTCTGTATTAACTTATCAATGACTTGGATGAAGGGGCAGATGCATCCTCAGTAAGCTCACTGATGGCACAGCTCTGTGAGGAGTGACCAATACTCCAGAGGGCTGTTAACCCTTCAGAAGGACCTTGACAGACTGGAGAGATGGACAGAGGAGAACCATCTGAAATTCAACAAAGACAAGTGCATGGTCCTGCACCTGGGGAGGAATAACCCCTGTGCCGGCACAGGCTGGGAGTGACCTGATGGAAAGCAGCTCTGCAGAGAAGGACCTGAGGAACCTGGTGGACAACAAGCTGTCCATGAGCCAGCAGTGCCCTGGTGGCCAAGAAGGCCAGTGGTGTCCTGGAGTGCATTAGAATAAGCAATGCCAGCAAGTCAAAGGAGGTGATCCTGCCCCTCTCCTCAGTCCTGGTAAGGCACATTGGGAGTGCTGTGTCCAGTTCTGGGCTCCTCCAGTACAAGAGGGACATGGAGCTCCTGGAGCATGTCCAGCAGAAGGCTGTGAAGATAATGAAGGGACTGGAGCATTTCCCTTATGAGGAAAAGTTTAGAGTTGGTCCTGTTCAGCGTCGGGAAGAGACGACTGAGTGGGGCCCTCATCAGTGTTTGTCAGTGTCTGCAGGGAGATGTCAGAGGATGGACCAGGCTCTTCTCTCTGGTGCTGAGCAACAGGACAAGAAGCAATGGGAAAAACTGATTTGCAGGAAGTTCCTGAACATGAAGGACAACTTCTTTAATATGTGGTGACCAAGCACAGTAACAGATTGTTCAGAGAGGGTTGTGGAGTCTCCCTCACTGGAGATATTTAAGATCTGTACCACGTGCTCTGGGGTGACCCTGCTTGAGCAGGGAGGTGGGGGCAGATGACCCACTGTGGTCCCTTCCTGACCTATTCTGTAATTCTGTGACTTCAGGAGAGCTTCAGCTCAGCTTCTGCAGCAAAATGACAGCTGGGATGAAATGGGAAGTAGCTAGAGGGGAAGGTATGTCAGGAAGAGAAGCAAATTTACCAGGAGATGTCTGTGTATGGAGGGATGCAATCCACCACTACTTCTCTTACTTTTTTGATTATGAATGAATGATACAGAGCAAACAAAGCAGGATATCTAGTCTGTTCCTTTGAAGATTGGAAACAGGCAAGATGTCCCAGTAGTTGTTCAAGGACTGGAATCTAGATGTCTCCATAGCAGACAGGGCTGTATGTGTATCTTCCAGAGAAGTGCCTAGCATGGGTGAAGGAGGTAGAACAGTAGACAGGTTGAGGGCTGGCAGCTGTTGCCAGAGCCCTGAATCCAAGAGTACATTCAAAGCTGGCTGTCTAGTGAATCATGTATTCCCAAAGCAGCTAGCTGTACAGGGTGGAAATTTTCCAACTTTCTCACTTGGGTTTAAAAAGTGATACCATCTTTCCCTTGAATCAGTGATGAAAAAATAAGTTATAACTGAGGTGTAACTTCAGACTTGAGTGATGACTTCATATCCATCCTTATGTCCTGGTATATTACCGGAAGAATAATGTAATTGAACTGGAACATAATTTTGGAAACTTATCAGTGGGGTTAAAGGGAGACCAAAACTATTTTGCCTAGTGTGTGACTTCCAGAGAAACTCTACGCTTTGCAAAAGCTTATTAGCAGGTTATAGCAGCTATGAAATGTGCTTTGAAGGAAAGCTAACTGTATAATTATGTGGCTTTGATAAAACTGCTGCTAGTGTCAACTGTCTAGCACTAATCTTAATACTGAATTGAAGCAGAATTTAGATGGCTTTACAGTTTTTCCATTTTCTACAGCTTGAAATAGTGGTGCCAGAATTGCCTGCTATTACTCTTAGCGCAAAAAATTACTGCCTGACATACAAAAAATATAAAATAATTTAAAAAGGAAAAAAGGTGAAGTGTCTTAGAGACTTCACTATCAAAAGCTATCCATAGGACACAAGATTACAAGTCCTTATTGCCATGGCCTCATTGCAATGGTTGTGCTTTAAGTTTTTGTTCCAAAAAAACCTAACCCTGGAATCCCCTGCCAGAGCAGCAAAATTACTTCCCAGCTTAGCCTTTGGCTCTGGTCATTCATATGAGGCTAAAGATTCCCTTGTACAATAGATTTTTCTGCATCTTTTCTTACTGTAATTATTACACTTCTAGAAGTTGCTGAATTATTTGACCTCAGCTGCAGCCTAAGCTGATACTCTTTCTTTACATTTTATTCTGGTAATATTTACTCTTCTTTTGATATACTGCTGGGTTTGGGGAGAGAATTTTAAGTAGCAAAAGATCAAGAAATGAGAATGTGACAGTGCTTTAGATTTTTCTTCAGCTATTCTTTAAACTAGCAAAGAGATTTATGTGAAAATGAAACTACTAATCTTTAGATGATGTAGAGGTGAAACTAAAAAATGCATGTACAATATTATTTAGTTATCCATAAATAAAATGAGTAATCCTGTAGCACCTTTATTTCAATTTTAAATATATTTAAATGTGTGATGGACAAAGAACTGCTAACAGCAAAGCTGGAGGAGGTAGAAATGCTTCCTCTTGGACCACAAATCCTCTTGACCTGACATGCAGTGATAGGCAATTTCCAGAAAAAGGACCCAACTATGAGTTATTTGCCATGGGAAAGAGGAATGTATCATGTATCATGAGTTTTCAGCAGAGGAGCAGTACAGAAGGTATGCACTGGGTTGTAGAGCTCTACTGCTGGCCTGTTTTATCTGTTGGTTTTGAAGTAGATCTTAAACAAAGGACAAAACAAGCTTTAAGGACTAGATGTGTTCTGCAAAGTCATTTGGTAAAAACCTTGAGGATTAAGGTGCTAAGTGTCTCAACTTCTGTTAGTGTGTGATTGCCTCATACTTTGGTATTACTTTGACTTTGGAATTTTTCTTATAATTTGTATTACTTCTGTTCAGTTTTCCTGTTTTACACCATTTCTCTCTTAACCACTAATTGTTCAAAAAGTTCCAGTGAGAATTCTTATGAAGAAATTTTCATGCTGTCTACAGGTTCAGTGGTTGTCATCCTACTAATCTTAAGTAGTGTGGACTTGTGTTTTTATATATACTTAAATATCCTATATTTAAGGATAATTTAAATATCTCTTAAATATTTAAAATACCAAAGATTGAAAGTTTGAGTGGAATTTTGTGGACATATTTGGTTCATACTCTAAGATGAAAACAGAGAGGATTCACGGCAACAAATTTATCACAGCATCTACCCCTAGGTGAAAACCTTGCAGTTTTCTGACACATTACAATTTTTTTCACTGCCACCTTTTGTTTTTTCTGAATACACCTATGTGGTGTTGTGAAACTCATTAGGAAGCTGGACTATTTTTCAAAGCTGCTTCCTTGGCTGGGGCAAAGGCATGCAGCAATCAATTGTTTCTTCTGTGATTCCTTTTATGGTCCACTAGTACCAAGTATGAGCAAATTATGTCTTGCAATGCCTTTATGGGTAATTTTGTTTGGGGTTTTCCTTCGCCACCAAGGGCAGCTTCTTACATTATTTTTTCCTTGAAAAAGTCTTTCTGCTAAATTTTGTCCATCGCTTTGTCATAATAAAACATAGTGGTACTTTTGTGTAGCTAGAGAGAAACTTGCTATAGATTTGATCTAGCATAACAATGTCTTGACATACACTAGAGTAAACACAATTACTTTCCCTGATAGTTAGCAACCACGGGAAAAGCTTTTCCTGGAGAGATGGAGCTTAAAGATAGCCAGCGACTTCTGACTCTGGTTTAAAGCTGGGATGTGTAATGCTAGATAAGCAGAGGAACTACATCACCTTTTGTTGTGAGAGCCTTTTATGGTCCAGAAGAATTATATGAATATGCCTTAAAACCTGAGGAGCTAAGGGACAGATCAGAAAGACAAGCAGAGGAAAGAAAAATGATGATGTTTTCAAGTTCCTTGTTGCATATAGGTAAAACCTTAAAAAAGAAAGGCCTTGTAAAATCATGGCTTAGGCCTGCTACTTTGGCTAAGTACAACTAACAGCTGGCCTGACAAGTAACCATGATAAAAAATTCTGTACCTGTGAGAATTATCTTGTACCCATGAAAAAAAATGCAAACATTTTCGGGAAGAAAGTCTGTGGCGAGCACATACACTAGCAAGTACTAACCAATAGCAACAAGTTACTAATCAATTAAAATTAAATATGATGCTTTTATTAAACCATATTAAGCTGTGAATGATGAAGATTGGCTATTGCAGCATGAAGAAAAGGTGTCTTGTCGGTCTCTACTGTGACAGTTCCTCTTTTTCCTGAATTATTCATGCCCTCCAAAAGTCTCCTTTCTACTTTTCCCTGTGTTTGTTTCTTTGGTTATCAATGTTTTCTCTGCCCAAAGATATGCCTATGCCAGTCTATTTGTCAGTCTACTGGATTCATTTTAAGGCTAGGAGTTCTTATATCTGTTGGCGGTTCTTTTTCTTGTCTTTCTTGTGCCACTATTATCTGATGCTGAAGCTTTGTAGTGGATACACTCTATTTTTACCCTTCTTGAAGCATTAAGCAGTAGTTCATCTGGCAAACACCTCATTCTTCTGCCTCTTCTCCTGTAGCTTGCAATTTATCCTCCTCATTGATGCACTTACACATGCATCTTAAATGGGTCATTAGCTAACCATTATCTTGAATTGGCAGATGGTAATTCCTGTATTAAAATTCTACATAACTTATTTGCTATGTAGGACTCAGCAGAATTATACGTGCCTCACCAGTGAGTTGATTTGAGATGCCTTAGGCATAATCTTCTCCAAGTTTTAAAAAATTACTCACTCACAGTTCATATTAACTCAGAACAGGGCAAAGGTTGAAAATGAGACAGTTCTTGGAGCACAATCTACATATTCTGTATCTTTTTATGAGCCCAGTCTAACCTCTGCTTCCAGTGACCCATACCTGAAAGAAGAAAAGGAGAAATATTAAATATTGTAATGAAACCACTTTCTCCAGACAAGAAATAGGATTTCTATTTCTTGTAAAAAAAGATGCAAATGAGACAGAAAAAGCCAGAGTTGCTGAGCTGCTGATCTTTCCAGCCCTAGAATGGCTAAGGTACCATACCTTGGCATATGTCATGATGTTAATACAGTGGAGACGTTGTATAGCAGAGGTGCAGAGTATTTCCATAGTACAGAAAATGACAAATGACATACCCTAAGCCTGCAAAAGTACTCAGCTCTTAGTGAATCTCTTTCTACCCTGGGGCTTTTGCTATTCATGCTTGGGCTGATTTGTTCTCCTCTCCACTGACAATGGGTGTGGTTGTAATTGAAAACTTTGCTGTATGGACAGTGTCCTCTTAAAAGAACAGTATTTCTTCTCAAAAGTACAGCAATTGCAGTGGCCTTAAAAGCCCCTTTTGCAAAATATTTGAGGGAAGAGACAGAAGGTAGCTCAGGCTTTTAGTGGTCATCACTCTTTACATAGCAGGTTGCACCAATTTTAGTGAAGAAGTGGTGATCTTGTTCAGCTTCCCATGCTGTGAGGAAGTCATTGGTTAGGGTCCATCAGTAGAGCTGGACAAGAAACTTTGTGGCTCTGTTTTCCATAACCTTCGGTCCAGTTGGGTTTTGAGAACGGACCAAATCTTGTTGGTGGGTTTATATGATAGATGGGAAAGATGTCTGCCAAATTAGTGAACAGCTTGGATGGACACTTGGACTGGAGCATCCAAAGGAATGTGTGTACCAGGATGAGAAGGTGCCTGTGTACAGAGTGGTCTGAGGAATTTCTGTTGTGTTTCTTGGTTTATATTTCTAAATTAAAGACCCAAGCCCTGCCTTAAAGGCTTTGCAAACTCAAATTCTGTGTTGAGTTTTGGGCCCTTTGCCTCAAGAAAGGCATTGAGGTGCTGGAGGGTGCCCAGGAAAGGGCAGTGGAGCTGGGGAAGGGTCTGGAGCACATGATGCATGAGGAGTGGCTGAGGGAGGTGGGGGTGTTCAGTCTGGAGAAAAGGGGGCTTGGGGGGGAGGAGTGGAATGTTGCAGCCAGGTGGAAGTTGGTCTTTTCTCCTGGGCAACAAGTGATAACACAACAAGAAATGGACTGAAATTGCACCAGGGAGGTTTAGATTGGATTGGATATTAAGAGAAATTTCTTCATGGGAAATACTGTCAAGAATTGGAACAGGCTGCCCAGGGAAACGGTGAAGTCACCCTCCCTGGAAGTGTTCGAAAAACATCTAGGTGTGGTACTTAGTGACATGGCTTAAAAATGAAGATGGCAGCGCTGGACTGTTGGACTGGTGACCTTAGAAGCCTTTTCCAACCTAAATGATTTGATGATTCTTAATACTACTGAAATACACCTAATGGAATACCTAGAATAATACCTAGTGTAATAAAATATAGTATGGGTGTCACTGGGCAGACAGTGGGACTGGAGATGCTGGCTGTAAATGCAAGAAAGAGGATGTAGCAGGTGGTGGAAAGAGAAGTTGAAGGATCCTCCTCCTATGTTCCACAGTCATCTGGAGGCTAAGTGTTTTCCTCATTTTAAAAGCAGAGTGAAAAATTCCCTTTTGCTTGTTACTCACATTAGGGAGATTTTGAGAAAATTACATCAGTTTTGCATTAGCAAACCTGGCATGTACTCTAAAAGATAATTCACTAAGATGTAATGATGTTCACAACACAAATGATGCCACAGGCACAAGATTATGATGAAATTTATGAGAAAGGCCACATAAGCAACTTACTTAATGATAATGGGCATAACAGAAGCCAACAGACAAAGGAGGGTGGGCTGCTTTCTACTCAAACCAAAATCAATTACTTGATAGTCATGTAAAATCAATGATCAGTGTCATCAGTGTCTCTGCAGCTACATGCTGAGATTAGTCAGTGATTATTTCACTGGATGAGCTTTTGGAGTGAGCATAGTACAGGTATTTCTTTCAGCATTGCTGGGCTGAATGTAAACGTAATGGTTACTTCCCTTTCCTTCCATGAGGCTTGTGTGGTATGGTTAATAAATTTATGCTGTTCCTGGTTACTGCTGCCAGCTGGTAGAGTCACTTTTGCAGAAGAGGTGGTTTATATCAACAAGTTCAGCATTTTTTTGATGGTTCATGACAGAAACTGTCATGAAGCCGGTGCACATTCCTATGAACAACTAGATGAAAGAAGCTGTTTATGGGCCTTCTTCCAAGGGAACATAAAGCTGAATTTTTCTTACCCACATATTAGGAGTAATAGTAGATTTAACTATTTAAATGTACAAACATCATTAGCTTCAAAATGAGGAACTGCTAAATTTAGTTTCATCCATAAAATCTGTGTGGTTTTTTTTTTTGTTGTTGTTTAATTTGCTATTGGTTATATATTGAAAAAGTTCATGGCTGATAATCTGATGAAATGGTGCTTGTTACGTGTAGAAAACTCTGCCTGAGTAAGGAGCTGAAGGTGTCTGTGACAACTTAATTCAAATTGTTCAAACTTTAAGCACACCCAACAAGTATCTCATGAAGGGTATTGTGTGCTCATCAAGGTCCAAATAGATAGATTCTCTGGTGTAAACAACTGAATGAAGAATGTATTAATTATAAGAAATTAAACAACTACAGTAGAGAAAAATACTGCTGATTTTATTATGACATCCAAATTTTTGGCACCTGATCTGAGAACAGAATTGGTCCATATATAGTTCATTTGCAGAGAGAAGGACAAGAGAGGAAGGTATTGCACTAAAGCATTAATCTGTTGACTTACAGCTATTGTGACATCAGTCTCTCACTGTACTAATGCACCACTTCTTTCTGTCTACAGCTCAGACTGGTTCAACCAAACTTTGAATTTTGAGAGAGTTCTACCAAAAATGTGAAATTTTACTTGTTCAAGGTTTTTCTGGAGGAATTGGTTTGAAATATTTAAGCATTACAAAGTTTTCTGACCCAAATGAACAGTGTAAGAGACTCGGAGGTCTCCTTTACCTTTGGCTTTTTTTTTTTTTTTTTAATTACCTGGAGAAAACTTAATGTCTCTCAGAGATCCCATTCAGAAATTTATCTTCCTCTTCTTTAGCATCTAAGCATGACTATTACTTCCTGAGGAATTTAAAAAGGAAATGTTGAGATGTTCATAGTTTAAGTATATACAGATGTCAAATTGCTTTGTGAATGAGATTCAACAGTGTTAACAAGGGGAAAAGTCCTATGATAGATGTTGGTGAAGATCAAGATTTAGTGTTTTTTTCCTCCTTCCTTTTTCATACGTTTTCTTAAAATGGTTTAAAAATGGTTTAAAATTTCCCTCTAAACTGAAAGGAAACAAATTAAAGAGCAGGATAGTGTGGAGTTTTAATATGGGTCTAAAATGGTCTAAAATAAAATAGATTTTAAGCAGAAATATGGAAAACATTTTTTTGTTTTGTTTTCTCCATAGTTAAGTATGTCTCAAAAGGACTTATGCAAATTCATGGTGGAGTAGTGTTCTGGCTTTGAAGAACTATGACGAAATGCTATGATGACATTAAGTTAGTGCACAACAGTTAATGAGGGAACAAGAAATGATTTATTTGTGGTGAAAAGAGATGATCCCAGAAGAGAAAGGTGAACAATACCAGCTCAGTATAAACCTCTTGTCTCACTTTTCTCCACCAAAAAGTAAAGCTTGGTAATTTTTCTTTCTCTTAGCTTTTAGTTGAGAGCGCACAGAAAGGCTTCAACATGAGTAAGTGTGACACTATTGATTAAACGACTCAGATCTGCAAAAATGGTGACATCTGCTAGTTGCAATGTTTTTTCTCTGATTTTCTTGCTGTATTCACCCAACCTACTGTGTGTGAACTGGGCCAAATTGTGATGCCTTTAATGTTTTCGAGAGGTAGATGAAAGCTGGCCAGGTGATGGAATGAGGCTGCACAAGGGTGCTGCGTTCTGCCTTGATGGAGGTGTCACTTTGAAGGCTGCTTTTTAGTGTGATTCATCCAAAGCATTTCTATTTTATTTCTGTCTGCAAAGACTTTGGATGCTAAGTCAAAGGTGTTTTTAAGCCTGAAGACATTTTGTTGATATACAGAGTGGGGATAGTAGAGAATGATGAGATAAGCATGCCACAACTGAAATGTGTAAATGAGCAGTTGAGATCCTGAACTGTTTCACTGGTTATGTGATTTAATACTCACTGTTTTGAGTAAGATTTACTTTGCACTCTGCATCCTCAGAGTCTGTAGCACAGAGTTTTGTTGTGCTAGATGCATCTATTAAATGACTTGCAGTTTCCTTATGTGCTGTGCCAAAAGGGGGAAATATGTAGAATAGAATAGAATAGAATAGAATAGAATAGAATAGAATAGAATAGAATAGAATAGAAGGCAAAAAAAAAAGTTTTAAAAAAACCTGTTTTATTACAGGATAGAAGAGAAAGGAGGATTTAAAAAATGGAAAGAAAAAAAACCCTGGCATTTGTTACTTGGCTGTTCATGTTAATCCTCTTTAAGACACATGTGACCTCAGCTGGAAAACCTCTCACATTTTTCGATCTGCTGTGAAGTAGCAAGCTTAGTGATAGTCATAAGAACCTTTAAAAACCTCTGAGCAGTTTCTAGCCCCTCTCAGTGTCACTCTCTGACTCTGTGCTGGCATACCAGCGCTGCTCAGTGACTTGGACCAAATGATAAATACTAAGGCTACTTCCATATATATCAGTTTGTTCCATGACTACTGGTTCAAAATGACATGTCATAAATTGATGTGTGGATTTTAACGCCACTTTTGAAAAGAGACTTTAACAGAATTTTTATTTTCGAAGTGGAATTTAATAATTTGTAGTGTGTGCCAAAAAACACATGCCCTGGATTTCGGCTGTTAGGGTAGTTCAGAGGAGTTACTAAAAGTCCTGAAGGGACAAAGCAGAACATAACGCTGAAAGCTTTCCCTCTTGAATGACTACAGAGGTAACAAATTAAAAAAATAAAAGAAAGTGTAATATAATAGATCATTTTGTCTCTTACATAGTCAAAGTTGGAGTAGGCTTGTACGCTTATTTTTGGTACTTATCCAGATTAATTTTAGTTGTCATGATGAGCTGGATTTTACTACCATATACACCCAGAGCTACAGAGACAGGGTTGTTGCAGTTTATCGTAACTCCATGGGATCTTAAATATATTACCAGGAAATATGGGCTAACTGAGAACACTAATAATATGGCTCATATGGTCGAACTGTATGGATTAACTGTATGACAATGGTTTTAGACCTTAAAATGAAACTATTACCTTTCATAATTCAGAGGACAGAACAACCTAGAAAAGAAAGAGAATGGTCACGTTTGGGATTTTTATTTTGCTATTAATTTTTCTGCACTATCTATGCATAAGAACTGAACAGAACAGCTGTCTGCTTGAAATGGTATTTTATGCTGAGCTCAAATGAAGTTTATTTTTATCCCTTTGGTGCTATCATACTGTCTTTATTTTGCCTAAGTTTTTAACACAGTTATACTGATGAAATTTGATGTTGTATGATTCCTTTCATATTGTGAGAAACGAAATCTGTAACTGTCTGGTAAAACCAAACAATTTATCTTTTCTCAGACCTTATAAATTATGAGAGCTTGGGTTTTTCTGTGTATAAATGCTTCAGTCAGATTGGTTACCAGTAAACCTGGTAAACCTATAGAAACTGAATAAAAGGTAAAACACAAAAAAAGGGAAGAAATTATCTATTTTATCTGATGGTTGTGAGACGATATGTCAGGAGTAAGAGGATGTATTTTGTCGTACCAAGATATAGCTCTTAAATGAAACCTTTTAGTTCATGCTGACAGACTCTTTCTTCTTCCGAATTGTTTTCCAGGTCCTAACTAGTATTACTGAATTCAGTGACAATTTTAAGACTGTGTTTTTTAAATGCGTGTCCTCTCTAGTTTCATGTACTGCTTCTCTATCAAAGAGAAAAGATGAAAAGATCATCTCTAAAATTCACATGTGCATGTAAATTTAAAAGAAAATTAGTTTTTCCTTGTAAAATGCTCCAGTGAGAGGGATTAAAAAGCATCCTAGAAAGTGAGTCATCATAAACAGAGGAAAAGCATTTTGGGAATATGATCTTGAGAAATCTGGGGACCTGGTCCACAAATCCTACTGCCACTAAATTTTTGATGGCAAGTAGTAAAACTTAGCACAAAAGTTCAGCTGTAATTGAAATTATATTTTAAAAGGAATTATCAGTAAAGCAGTGTCTGACTGCACTTAGATAAACCTTAAAGCAGGTGATATGTGAAACATAAAACTTACAAAGGGACAATATATGAATGGAAGCAGCCAGGCAGGCTGGGGGTGTGGCCATCAATTTATGCACACAACTGCATTTTCAATATAATTACCTGTCTAATTGAGCATTATAGTTTAACTGACACATTTAAACATGTAATTTATTTGAGTGCACACTTCTTGTAATCTATTTCTAGTGTTTCCTCTTCATGATGGCATCAGACTCTAGAAGAGGAAGTTACCCTTCTGATGAACAGAAAAAAAGAACCAGGAGCATATTGAGAAGCCCTGAATGCAAATAAATTTCTGTACTTTGACATCAGAAAGGGAGCATGGGAGCAGAAAAACCATGCAGAGAAAGTTAAGTACTGAGCATAACTGCAAAGACACAATTTAATTTCAAATACCAGAGATGTACTGCACTTAATGTTATCAGGCTACTGTGGAAATCTGACTGGTTCAGTTGGTGCCTAGGCAAGAAGGATACTGTAGTAACTGAGAGGTTTAAACTGCACATCTGTCTTGTCCCCATGAAAAAAACATCTTTTTCTCAATGTGATTGCCATATAGATATGGCTGGCTTTTTTCATTCCTGAACAGGGACAAGGGCACATCATCCATACTCTGTTAAAATGTACAGAGTAGCCTGTCAGCAAGCTGCAGAGGAAGGAGCAAGAAGTTCCTTCATTCACAGTTGCACACTCCCTGGTTTGCCAAAATTTCACTCTCTGGATGATAGCTGAGCACCTGGACATTTACTTTTGCGGGAGAGACAAACCAATGCATGTTTGTTTCTGTTCCCAGATTATTTTTTTTTTTCACTTTCAGGACTTATTTGTGACCAAATAGTGGCAGATTTCCTTTTAACCCAGCAAACTTTAGTAGTTACAGATCATTATGTATTTTGTGGTGCTGAGCTATGAATCTGCTGCTTCAATTACAGAAACTGCCAGCAGACATATGAAAATCCAGAACATAGAGGCTAAACCATTCCTGCTTTTTATCTTTGGAATTACTTTGGCATACTTTGACAATTTCCCCTTATAAACAAAATGTAGTAACAACTACAGTTAAGGAATGCAAAACAACTAATTCGAAACTTTGCTGCCAAAATAGAGAAGAAAACGATTTTTACAAACCTGAGGTTGGCACAATTCCTGGCTTTTCTCCTCACCATTCTCTGTGCTCTCCACACTCCCAAATAATTAATTATCAGAAGGGAAGAAGAGAAATTAAACGCAAGATCATGCAAGTAGAAAGAAAAATGTATGAGTCTTTTATCCCAAGAAGAATTCACTTACTAGGAGATCATGAAGTTTATAGCAGTGGATTTTGCATATCTGGATAGATAAGGTAGAATAAGCTCGGAAGATAAAAATAAAACAGAGTATGTAAAAGGATCTCTGAAATTTGCATAGGTTCCCAAATACATGATTGTCATGCAGAAACCAAGAGGAAACGGAACACTTGGAGAAAAACCCTTCATGGGGAGATGAAGGGAGTTAGGAAAGTGGACTGTGACTCAGAGAATTGTTTTTCATTTCCAGTTTTTTGACAGAACAATTGTTAGGAGGTAGAATTTCTAGTTTGTTGCCTAGTGTGTCAGGAGAAGCAGTACGGGAAATATAACGAGAAATACATTATAGAAAATAAAACACTTTACTACTTTGACCTTTCAGTCTTATATACCTTGCTTCATTGTGATATCCTCCATTTTGTGAAGAATAGCAAGGCTGTCCATACAAAGAGAAGAGCACTTCAAAAAGCTCCCTACTCTGTTTATGGGATTTGTTGGAACTTTTGGATTAGTGCCTCTTCTATTCTCCCTTCATGATAAAGAAGTAATGAAGCCTTTCCCATTTGGAAGTGAAAGACTAGTGGAAGAGGAGAATCAGAGAAATTACTCCTTAATTACCTGTAATAGAGTAGTTCCTATTTTAATGATATTGCTCTGCTTCAAGAAAAATAGAAGTTCCTGTCTTTGGACTCAGAGTTGACTCTGCTCTGGTGAGAAGCAGGAATGGCATCAATGCCAAACTTTAATCTGGGAACTGCTGTCTCCTCACCAAGACTGCTGCTTGTCTGTGCGCTGGTGTGCACACACAGAGCTGGCTCAGCTGGCTGGTCACATCCTCTTACTCCAATGTGCAGAACTGGCATAGTCTGAGGTGCAGGCAGAACAGTGAAAAGCTCTGGATTAAGCTGCTTTCCTTGGTGAAGGTTTAGTTGAGCTATCTGGGATAATGATGGTTATCTGGATCAAAGAGAGAATTCTACATTATTCATGAAAATTCACTGAGACTTGAGCATTCACTGCCACTTGGAAAAGGGCATAAAAAAATAAGGAAAGTAAGAAGAAGATATAAGATAAGAAGAAATTAAAATTCGTTCAGACTTTAATGAGTGTGTGCTTTCAGGTGGAAAAAAAAAAGGTGAGAAATAAAGATCAAAAACTAAAATAAAGCAACAATTAATGGCAAGATATCCTTTATGTAGCAGGTTCATTGCTGTCATGTGTGAGGAGAGGCCTTTAAATATATGTTGTTTTCAGAAAGCTGAATTGGGCTATTTTCTGTAGTTTCTCTGAAGGGTTTTATAAATTGAAGATAATTATTAACAAAAGATGAACGCAGATGATTAACATAATCTCTCTGCTTAACCTATACTCCTGTCGAAGTAAATATTTATTTCTTGTTTAAATTAAGAATAAATAAAAGCCTGCATTTTGTAAACTGAAGAAAAATTGATAGAGGAGCAGCTCAAGTTTTCTGCAACTTAAATTTCTGTGGTATTTTGACCTATTCTGCAGTAAGTGTTCATGGGATTTACAGTGCAATATCGTTCTGTACTCCCTCTCTGCAACCCGTCTGTCTGCCACAGAACATCTTTTACAGGGAGGTGTTGTGCTACTCAAAAATGACCACAGTTAACTTGATTTGCTGTTTTAACTGAAGTATAATCTGTATTTTGATTCAGCAGATGGGTACTCAGTAAAGGTGATATTTCTATATTCAGGGTTGCATACTCAAGGGAAGGGCCACTTGAGTGTGGGACAGGTTATGCAGTGGGAAAGATTTGCTTTAGCTATAGAGACAGCTGACTAGATAAGTCTTCTACTCTGTATATTAGCTACAAATTTCAGCTCTCTGTGTGTGTGTGTGTTAAAGAGGAGTGAGAGTCTTTTATCCTATTGAATCCCTCCCTGCCTGTGAGTGGACTGTTAGGGCCCTGAAGCCTCTAGAAAAGTGTGAACAATGCTCATTATATTCCTTTATTTTAAGGCAACAGCACTCAAATTGTGCTCTCTTACAGAGTCCTCTCAACTCTCCTCTTTGAAGTGCAAACAAGGTGTTAACAAAGAAGAATAAAACTCTAAGGTTAGTGTCCATTTTGTTGTAAAAGAGCCTATGATAAGAGTAGAAACATTTGATAGGAAAGCCTCCTCTCTTAATCTTTGGACTAGATTAAAGGTGGAAGGGATGGAAAAATGCTGGAAGTGGCGCATTATATACAGAGAGGTTTGAGCAGTTGGCTATTTCTAAATTTACATGTGAAGCATGAGTTTGAAATGTGCTTAGAAATCCATGTCAGTACTTTTTGTTGTCCTGGAGACTGAACTTCTCAGAGTCTGGGTAAACTGTACCTCCTCACAAATGTGGGGAGGTGGAATACGGCATGTTTCTGGCATGGTAGCTGTTTTGCACAAAATTTTAAAGTCTAGAAGAGGCAAGTCAGAAATACCCTCATCAAGCCCACACACTGTGTCCATCTGCCATACATGGGCTTCTTTATCTTTCTACTAAATGTCACAAAACATGGTAAAATTACTATGCTTGAATAGACAGTGTCTCTGAAGAACAGATTGTGAATGTGAAAAATAAGAACTTTGTTTTCAAAGTAAAAACAGAGGCTGACCTCAGCACTAAAATGTTCCTCTCTATTGAAGTGTGGGAATAATATATGGAGCTGCACTAGTACAAACTGCTGAAGTACTCTGGCAGTGTTCCAAGCAAGTGCTTTTTCTGATGGAGTTTTTAATACCTCAAGAAGACAAAGTATGTGTATTTAGATGCCAATAAAATGATTCCCTGTAGAATCTACAGGCTGCATTTCAATGCTAAACTGCTATCACTGTGTGAATGATTGACTGCCAGTCGCTACCGAGACATTTCTGGGCAGGTATGTGCTTTTGCTTATCTGCAGATTAAATCCCTTCTTGTGGTAAACTCTGTCACTGCTTCAATTTTTAACTGAGATGCTTCTGTCCATCTCTGTTGATGGAGATGTTGTGCCATTGCTGTTAAAGAAGCCCTGACCCCCGCAAAGCTCATTGACTGAAGCCTGACCTTGCTGCATTCATGACCTGCACAATGCCCCAACCAAGATTTGTTTGGTCTCCAGACAAAAATATCTACATTAAATGGACCAAAAGGGAAGAAGTGCGAATATTGCTGCATATGGCAATTGAGACAGGAATGAGAACAAGATAGGACCTACAATTCCCATTACAATTATTCTTGGGTAAGGGCGTAGTTTTCTGCTCAAGAAAAGTAAAATAACTTTGTAGATATTCTCTATCAAGTCTAAATTGTATGCAGCAGTAGGGGAATAAGCTTGCTTAATCTGGTGGGATAGATAAATGACCTTCTGTTAAGGGTGGAAGTAAGGAACTGGACTTCAGATTGTGACAAGTGATCAGAAAGATTTCTCCACTTAGTGGCTACAGTAAATTAAAACTTTGCTTAAATTTCTGAATTCTCCTCTCCAAAATTTCGCATAGATTCTTTTCATAACAGAACTCAGCAGCTGAATCTACCTGTCACACCTGTGAACTGGGATTAGTATCATTAACCCTTTAAAAAAAAGAGAAAGATATCATTTATAGTGGAAAACTATGATTCACAGAAGGTCAGCAATTGATCAAAGAGAAGAGTAATGCAAATGGAAAAGGATACTACATGAAAAATAGGATAAAAGAGAATATAGAGTTGCTAAAGAGCCAAGGTTAAATTTGACAATCTATATAGTTGTTTTATGTTTTCTTCACATTACAAGCTTTTTATCTACTGTGAAGAATTCTCCCATGAAAAATGGGGAAATGGGTTAGAAAACATTCTCAGTGCTAATTCTGTATCTATTTGAGTTTTTCAAAGATCTTTTTTTCTGAAGTGCCAATTAATTCTCTTCACATGCCCAGCCTAGCCTGAGTCATCTAAGTAAAATCCTGACTCCCCAAAGCTGCCAGCAATCTTGCAATCATGCCAGGTATCTAGCACATGCGGTTTTAATGGAAATTTACCCTGAGGTCTTGATTTCTTGAGTGCCATGGGTTGTCTCAGTGTTTGCATCCAAAAGCTGAGGAAAAATAACACAGGGACTCTGAAAATTGTTGTCTCATTCTGCTAATGAGAAATGCAAACACAGAAAACTCAAGAATAATATTTATGTACAGCATTGAGTAGGTTATGATTACATATATCCTGACTATGAAAAATGAGATGGTATAAAACACACTCATATTTTCACATCCACAGTTCTTCAGTGAGAATTGGCTTTCTCTCATGTGGAGCTTTCATGCTTGATACCAGGTGCTAATGATTCCTCTCTGCTTAAAGAAGACCCATTAAACTGTCACACCATTCAGCCAAATTCATCATATCTTTTGAAACAGAGCTTTAATAGTGAGAAAAATAGGAGGGATTTCTGAAATCCCTTTTTCTTTCCTCTTTTCCAGCTGAAAATTGACTGGCAGCTATCAGCAAATTGAAGACTGATATTTTCAGAAGCATTTGCCTTCTAAACTGCTGTTGCCTGCAATCTTTTTGACATCAGATTTTTACTTGCTTCCTGCATTTTGTTGGAAGCTTTTGACTGAGAATAGAAGAAAAAATATTTGAATTGCTTTTTGATTTTTTATACAGGTTTTATCTTATTTTAAAAATCTGTGAATTGTATTTCATTCCTTCTCATTTTTCCTTTTGCTGCTAAACATATTTGTATCCAGCACACAGTAGAATGCAAAACAATTGAGTAATTTGTAAGACTCTGACTACAAAATAACACACCCCCCAACATTCTCAGTAGTTTCATTTTTAACTAAAGATTTGACCTGTAGTAGAGATAATAAAGTATTTTGATATTCTCACAGTTCTATGTTTGCATTAAAACTTTAAAAATTTGTCCGAATCTGCTGAGATTTTTGTTACTTCATGATGATTTATTCTCAATGACACCTTAGTTTTTAAATGCTTATAGATTTTTTTGCCCCCCAGTAGTAGTTAAACTCCTTCTCAACACTGCATTAGGATCTGAAATCCCCATCAAAACTTCTCAATGCTAGATTATCTATGTGAAACAAACACTTTTAGGTACTTTGCCATCCTTTGGCAATTGAAACCAGACTACTGCCTTTCTACAGGGCTGCTTTCTGAAGCTCACAAACAACTTGGTATTATGCACAGAAGGCTCAGACCAGTTTTCTAAACAACATTTTTCATGCCATGCCACCCACATGTAAGAGTTTGGGGCTTTCTTCGCCTTTTCAGTCTTGCTGTACTTCCTCTTTTATTCCTGTGTCTCCAGTCAGCATGGCAATGTGTGGCTGGAGGCTTGATTTGTGACTCTATGGATTTATTTGATTCAATAAGCTGATAGACAAATGCCTGGAAACATTGTCAAGGTATGCTCTCTACATCTAGAAATTACAGAGTTTTTGTGGGCTTGAGAACTGGGAACTCAAGCTCAGGATTGAACTTTAATTCCTTCACTTTGCTGCATTTATTGTAGCATTACCATAAAGGTAAATGCTTTGTGTGTGTATTGTAGCATTCCCCGGGGGAAATACCAAAACTGTATATTCTTTGGAAAGACACAGCTGTGTCCAGATGTTGGCAAAAGTTCTGTTAGTGTGATAAACAGGGGTAATGCTGTGTCAGGTGTGTTCAGCCTGAGGTACTGAGGTGTTATTCCCTGTGATGCTCAAGCACTGAGAAGAGAGGTGCAGCTGGCAGGAAGGTTATTCACACGGTGAGAGGCCACTGATGGCATTCAGGCAACCAGTCTGGATTGCTGAATCTTCTGGCTGATGCTTTAGCTCTTTGCAGGGTGTAGCGTAGGACTTGTAGGCTTTTCCAGTAAGGATTTTTGTTTGAAATAGACAGTAGATAGATTGATCACGGCTGGTGGTGAGATTCAAAAGGAAACTGTCTCACAGTGCTGATCTCAGTTGTTCAGGAGAAATTGTCTATGAATTGGAAAAAAAAAAAGCCGGAGAGAAACAATAAAAAGGCTATGCACAATGCCAGATGCCATTAGAGGGTGAAAGTTTATTTTCAGAACATATTTTGTAGAAACATTGCTTCAAATAATTTCATCAGTCCAGAGAAAATTGCACCTTATACCTTTTTGTTCTGCTTTTAGAGTGAGTTTTTATGGAAGAATTGGGCTGTTCTGAGTGTTGGACAGGTTAAGCCCTGTGCTTTCAGAAAAGCTCTTTGAAAAGACAGTGAGCATTGTTTGTTGTGTTTGCATAGTGGTCCTTGCTCTGTGATGAATAATTGAAGTAAAAGTGGCTGGTGAGATACAAATAATCAGAAGAGATTTTGTGAGTATACTGTAAGTGGGGTCAGCAGACAGTTATGACCCTCTTCCAGCTTCATGACCTCCTCAGGACTGGGCTCAGTTGATGGATAATTCTCATGAAATTCCCAGAATGTAACAAATAATTCCCCAACACCAAATAAGTATTCCTTACCCCGAGTGGCACTAATAATTGGAAGTAAAGCTGGAACTCAAAGGAGAAAAGCTCCTATCTTTCTTATTTTTAGCAGATAGCATTGAGAAGCAGTGTACACAAACATAGTCCCTGGGAAAGTTAGAAATAATGAGATCACTAGCAAGCTGCCAGGAGTTAGGAAAAGGAGTTTTCTCCATGCAGCCTTCCTCTGTTCCTACCTTATAAATTTCCCTGTGAATTTCATGAGGTCATAAGCTTTGCATGCATGCTATCCCTAATACCACTGAAGGAGCAAGTACCCTTTTAGGCGAGTGAGAGAGTGTTAATTGTTATGCCCAAAGGGGAAACATGTATTCTTCTGGCTAGTAACCAAATGATATTTGAAAGCCATTATACTGCCCAGCACTTGTACTGGATGGTTGTTGCAGACAACTGGCTCGCGGGGAGCTGCCTCGGGGTCGTCTGGTTATTGAGCTTTTGGTTTGATCTGGGAACCAACTTCCTGTTTAAATAAAGGGTAGACATTAGTTAAGAATGTCTACCTTCAAGTGTCAGATGTTTGAAGATGTCATGTGTTTCTTCATTAAAAAGCCTTTGAAAATTAAAATAAAGGTCACCAGCCCAACTCAGTTCTCTGGTTAATGCTTTTTGCTGGTTTGATGTGATCTGGTTGCCTGATCTTATTTGGGGGCAGCCTGTGGAACATGAATCAAGAGAAAACAACTTGGCACAACATGCCACCTAGTCCTGGCTTTACTTGTAACTAGCGCCGTGGGAACTGGCTTGGTTTGGAGTATGGGGTGACAGGGAAGGTCCTGTCTGCAATCAGTCTGTGCAGTCACGTGGGCTACTGAAAGGGAAGTGAGGGATCAGCTACTGAGCACATCAGTAGGTGGAGGCAGAGGTAGGATAGGTTCAGAAAAGCAGACAAGCACTACTTCACTGCTATGCAGTCAAAAGCTACAATCACTTTGCTTTTTACCTGTGTGCATTTAAACCAGATAAGCTTTTTCCTTTATGCCGTCTTTTATCTCAGTGAGTTATAACTGAAAATATGAGGCTTTAAAAACACTGAAGTTTTACAGTTGCAGCATGTTGGTAGTCCAGGATTTCTTCTTTCTCACATAAATTTGAAAGCACAGTTGTGCTCTGAGCTCAGTGCCTGCTTTTTGAAGGATAAAATGGTTTAACTTATGTTATTTTTACTCCCAAACCTAGGTGCTAATTAAGCAATACCTGTAAGAGCAGTAACTGGATCAGTAACGTCTCACTACATTGATCTAATCTGAAGCTATTAGCAGCTGCAATAGTTATACCATGAAGAATTTTTCGCCTTCGGCATATATTATAACGGCTGTCCCTTGATTAGGTCAAAAGTGCTTGAACGCTATTGATTTTTGCCCTGTTTTAGGAGAATGCACCTCTTTTTAACACTTCGATTGCTCAGTTTGAATTTGAATAGTCAGGTGAAACAAATGTATTTATGCATCGGATTACCTGTTTATCTCGTCAGGGGAGCTCTGCGCTAACACAAAAATCCCATTCTGATTCCTGAGCTGTTGGAGATCCTGTGCTCTGGGGTGTTGCCCTGCTCCTGCCCGGTCACACCTGCGAGGTAGCTGTAAACCTTTGCAGTGTATTTTAACAAAGAAGTGGTGTCGCGGTGTTGTTTCCTGACATCCTGGAAAACAGCTACACCTATGAAAATGCCTGTAAATAACGCCTGTGTGCTCATTAGGCTGACTGGGGGGTGTTGCTAAGTAACTCGGGTTAGCACCGGGGCTCTATGAATCTTTTACGGCGGGTCCTGGCCCCTGCAGAGATTTCCAAATTAGTAACATGGACGTGGGAGAGGCTGATCAACTGCGACACCAGAAGTTCAGCCCCCACAAACTTAACTTTTGTTGAGAGTTTTTCGAGAATGAAATTGGATTAGATCCAGGGATGACGTATCCTGTTAGGTTTCTTTTCCCCTTGTGCTCTGACGAGCTTTGTGTTTAGGAAGGCTTTTATTTCTGGCTCTGAGCTGCTTTAAAATTTTGGGAGTGTGTCTTGGGGTGTTGAGGGTGATATGCTTGCATTGATTGGCCAGGTTTAGCTCGAGCAGCTTGCGAGCGCTTTGTTCTTCTCACCACCCCCAGGTCAGCTGCACAACATGCCCCTGCGGTTTAAAAAGGAAAGAATAAAGAGGAAAAGAAAAACAACCAGGAAAGAAAAAAAAAAAAAAAAAAAATGCTGAGTAATGCCAGCGGTTTTTCAAATGGCTGATGCAAACCTGGAGAATTTGCATCATCATTCAGCTGGAGTAACTTGGTATGACAAGAGCTTAAATACAAGTCCATGCGGAAGCTGAGCTGGTTTCCAATGATAGGGCAGTACCACAGTGTGAAAACGCAGGTGTTCCTGAGCTGGGCTTGGATCACAGGAAGGGCTCACATACTCTTTTAAGAGCTTGTTACCTGTGTGTAGAAGCAGCTGGAAAGATAAGAGAAGACAGAGGAAGAGACAAAGTAGTTGGCTGTATAGAGAGGGGGGAAAAACCCTTCCGTTCCTGCTGAAAACTTTTCTGCCTGTGCTTGCCAGCAGTGTGCTGGTGGCACTGTAGCATGTTTAGGAAAGCTGCTGTGCCCATCGTCTCTAATGGAAGCTACTTGCAGGGACAAGCTAATGGCAAGTTGTCCTCTATGGACAACAGACGGCCAGCCCAGGAGGAAAAAGTTGTGCTGAAGAAGAAAGTGACACTTTTGAGGGGGATATCCATCATAATTGGCACTATCATTGGAGCTGGCATCTTCATATCTCCCAAAGGCATCCTGACGAACACAGGCAGCGTGGGCATGTCCTTGACTGTCTGGACTGTGTGTGGCATCCTCTCACTTTTTGGTAAGTCCCTGAAAAGTTTCTAATTGGTCTAGAGGGGCAGATGGTGAATTATTGTGATTATTTCTCTGATTTTACTATTGGATAGGAAGTCAGAGGGCAGAGCTTGAGCACCAATGGGACTACAGAAGGTCTGTGCTGCATGGTGGGTTTGTGGAGGGTGCAAAGATTTGCAACCCCTGTCCCCCCCCACTCCTGGCACCAGCTGGTGAAAGCTGGAACCGTAATTATTTTTTTATGGGTCCCTAAAGGAACAGGAAAAACAAGTGTGCATTTTTCCTTATAGAATGTGCTGTATGTATGTTTTTGTCCTGTCTGTAAGATGTGTTTATGTTTTGTTTGTAAAGCCCCCGGCAGCTAGATGAGCACACTGCTTAAACACCACTGAAATGTTTAGACAACTCAACCTAGTTCCCTAGAGGGTAGAGCAAGTCTGAGAGGAAAAATTCCCACTGTATGTAAGCTGTATTGGCATGAAGGGGAGCAAAACAATAATACTAATAACCCCTCTTCCCAGCTTCCTTCCTCACTCATGATGTTGCTTTGAAAGACTGGGCTAAAAAAACAGTGTGATGGAAGCAAATTTTCCCTGGGAGTTTTATTGCGGGCCTGCTTATTGTGGGAGTTTTTGCTAATTCTTTGTATTCTTGAAGAGTGGGGATTTCTGAAGAAGTCCAGTTAAGTTGTTCTGTACACAAAACCCTCATTCAGAGTGGAAAACCCCACCCTGGCCTCTGGGGGACAGAGGGTTCCTTGACCTATTTAATGAGTTAATCTCAAAGAGACTGAAGAACTAACATGAATATTGGCTCTATTTTAAAGGGAAAATACTTGTTTACTGGCAGGAGGTGAAGAGGACAAAGAGGGACTTAGGGTCTACTTAATAGGCGGAACATGCAAATGCCACCTTGTAAATTTGCTCTGAACTTAAAAGAAATATTCTTCACAGGCTGAACCCACCCACAGCAAACAAACAGTGTGAGTAAGCTAGGATCCATTTGGGTCAGATTGGTAAATGTATGGGGTACAATGTGCGGCATAATCTCTTGTACAAATGTGAAAGTTCTACCTGCAACGAAATTCCCCGTCAAGAAAAACCTCAGCTGTAACCCTGTCAAAAGACCTTGATCTTTTGAGTTATTTACCCCAGAATTTGCTTAAACACTGCATTTATGCCTGTAACTTTAGTAGTAGTAATCTTCTGGCTGTGAAGTAGTCTGCACAACAAAAACCCCAAAAAACCCAAACCAACCAAACAACAAGAAAAAAGAAAAAAACCACAAACAAATAAAAAACCCTCACCAAAACAAAAAACAACCAACAAAACAACAACAGAACCCCCAAAACAAACAAACAAAACCCACAAAAAAACCCCTTTCTCTTTTATCGTTAGGTCATTTTTCCAGACCTCTAGATATGAAGGACTGTGTAATTTGGCACAGCAAAATATAGTATCTTGTTCTCAGAGTGGACCTATTACAGTTTGTTCGTATTTTGGTTGTTCTTGCCAATTTTTAAAATATATTTTAGTTTTTAGTTCCCTGCATGACTCATTTATAGTTAAATCGAATGTAGAGGTCACATAAAGGTCTTCCTGAGGCTTTATCTATAACATGTATTAAACCACTGTTTCATTTCGTCTTGAACCTCAACAGAAGATGCTGGCAAAAGAAAATGCAGAAACAGCTTTTTTTAATGTGACTGTAAGAATTCCTTTAAACGCATCTTCAGGTAATCTAAAGAATAGTGGAGAATAGTGGAGTTGCCACGTTTTTGCAAAGCCCCAAACAAAACAAGTGAAGAAGGCTGTAGAATTTGTCATTATGTTGTACAGCTTTAATGGGCTTGTACATGTGGTGTAGTTTTGACACCTGTAGTTCTTATCTAAAAGTGTTGTGATGTAAAGCATGCAGGGAAGAGAGCTGATGTATGTTGCTGATCTTAATTCTTTGTGATGCAGTGCTAACAAACTTTATTACTCTTTATTGCTGGCTTCTCAGAGTCTTCCAGGAGGATTTCTCTTATTTATTAGTTGTGGAACACTATTGATGTGGTCCACCTGTGGAGCTGTGAATCCCCAGCTTTGTAACTGGCTTATGGTTCCTGACCTTTCACTGCATTTGCAGTACTCAAAAACACTTCACCAGTATTGAAAAGCTGACTAAGCTGAGTTTTGTATCTAAGATGTTAGGAGTACTGCTGAGGAAAATTCTTATTCTGCAGATCCTGCTTGCAAATTTTGGCCATTTGGTTGCTTTTTTCCATGGCTGAAGAGAGGTAATACAGTTTTCAGACCTTCAGAGGTTGAGCCAGGCATCTCCAAGGCTGAAGGGTGTTGATCAGCATTTGATAAAAAGCAGATGTGTCAGAAATCTTTGATTTAGTCATGCAGTTCTGGTTGCCTGGGATGTAGGGTGGCTGGTGTGACACCCCATTTTGTTGTCCTTCTTCAAGATGTAGAGTAGTAACAACACTTACTGTAACACTATTAACAATAGCTTGTCCAGTGGCTTAAAGTATAACTGGATAAATGGTTTGGTTTACTGTGTGTCTAGCTGAATGAATTAAAACTTACAAAATTAATTGGGGAAAAAAAATCAAAATATATAAAAAGTAGTTGTGATATCGTGGCAGCTCTGTTTACGCGATAAATGTTTTGATAGGTATTTCTGGATATCTCTCATGTTGGCACTGTTGAATTCTCACAGGTGCCCTCTGCTATGCTGAACTAGGAACATGCATTAAGAAATCTGGTGGTCACTACACCTATATTTTGGAGGCCTTTGGCCCCTTACCTGCATTTGTGAGGGTCTGGGTTGAGCTACTCATCATTCGGTAAGTGTATCATGACTCTCTTTTTTGATGGCCATGCACTTGTAGGTCATAAAGATATGCCATGGGCAAAAAAAAAAAAAAAAAAAATCAAACATATTTTTGGTCAATTAACTGTTATTTTACTATGGTTCAGAGAGTTTAAAAATGCTGTTCTGCTCATCAGCTTCGAAATGTTCAAGGAGACGCATGTGCATATATGGAGGAAATAAGAAAACTCCTTGCCACAAAAATTAAATTACTTGCCCTAATTTTGCTATGCTTACTATGTCCATTAAGGTCACTAATAATGTTGTTAGCCATACGTAGATACAGTACAATGAAAGAGAGAAATCACCTTTACCTTTTCTCAGTCTTGGCACTACCTTCTGGAGCAGTTACCTTTGTCTATGGATACAGGAATAACTCCTGATGAAACTATTGTCCAGTAGTTTTCAGAGTTAGGGGCACCATGTATATTTGTCAGATTGGGCCCTGATTTCTTGTTTTAGTGGGGTGTTGGAGAGCTTGTCTCTTACTCTGAAAAACACTAACTGACCAAATAAAGAAACATTGTCTTCCCATACCTAAAATGTCCAATATATTGCTTTGGTGTGTAAACCTGTGACTCATGCAGCCTTTGACATTGTGCAGAAGAATTACAATATGAAGATGTTGAGTAATATAAAATAAACTTTCATCATGTAAATGGATCAACGTATCAAGCTCACGTGTAGACTCTCTTTTTATTTCTACAGTTGTGCTGAGTTTGGAGATCTTGATACATGTAGAGCAGGGTAACTCATACCAAATGGCTTTGGGAATTCTTCATTCCTTCCTCAGGCTGGTTAACACTTCTTTCCCCTCTCTTCCGCAATCAGCAGTTTAGTCACAGATGAGGCGCAAATCTCATTTCAAAGCACAATTATGTTTACATAACGCTGACAAGTCCTAGCACAGACTGTTGAGTTTAAATGTGCTGATGGTGCTGAGTCATTATGAATCCATAAATCTTTGTTGTTTCCGGAGGAAATAATATTGTGTGTCAGACAGTCCAACACAACCTCCCCACTGAAACGTAACCTTCTAATTAACTGCATAATTTCCATCAAATGTGATGAAAGGGCAGATGTCTCAACTGTAGGAAACTTTTGCCAAGAAGGAAAATCAGGCAGTGGAATGAGACCTGTGTTTTCACGATGCAGCTGTATCATTCCACATCAGAGAATCAACAAAAGGGAAAAGTATTAGAAATCCCCCTCCTAATCTGCACCTGGTTCGGCAGAGGCAATTTATTAAACTAGGCGCAAACACCCACAAGAAACCAGGCATCATAAATTGTTTTCCTCACAAAATAATTATTTTTTTATGTACGACAGTGTCCCAGGAGTGTTGTGAAAATGCTCTTAGTCATCGTCATCTGCCCCACACCCAGAAAATAATCACGTTGCATGGGAGAGAACATCAGTGGATTCTTTAATCATCTAGTCTGAGAGGCAGCAGGGAAGGCATACATGCTGTAACTTGTGATGATCAGAGCAGCACTGCTGAAACTCTGTGTGGAGTTTTATATCTGACTCCTGCATCAGGAAACTAATTGACTGCTACTATCAAAGAACTTGAAACCTGATATATGTTTATTTTTTGTTTTCAGCAGATGAACTTGCACACACATGTCTCAGCTAGGCTGGTTTTTCTTCTGAAAAAATTGCAGATTGTCACACTCATAGGCTGGTGGAGGAGTTACAACCAAAATAGACATTTCCTGCTTTCACATATCTCTGTAAAGCCACTACTTGACAGTGGAGGACACACTTAACTACTCTGCTCACATGCTGATTAGCTCTGCCTTACACTGCACTGCTTCTCACCCAGTGCAACTGTGAACCTTTTTCTCTCCCAAAGCCAGGTTATGTGTATTTTATATATATTTACATACCTTTAAAAAACCCCAACAAATACTTTTCAAACAAGTGAAGACAGCAGTGTGAATGCATTGTCTGTAGAGCTTCACTGTGGTGGTTGCTAAACAAAGGCTGGATGAGAGTGTGCTGCCAGGTGCCTGACTCACCTGTGCTATATATTGGGACCCTGTCCTGGTCCTCATCTTGTGTATTCCTTATCTTTGCCCTTCAGTGAAAGCTGGTCATGCACTTTCTACCTGCTCCTGAACGCACAGCTATTGAGGCCTGCCAGCCTGCCTGTAGTACTGTAGTCAAAAGGAAGAGCATAGGAATCAGTAAGGTTGGAAAAGACCTCCAAGATCATTGAGGCCAGCCATTAACTCGGCATTGCTGAGTTCACCACTAAGCTGTGTCCCTCAACACCCCATCTGTGTATTTTTTTTAATACTGCTCCATTCTTTTAACTTCCTCCACTGATTGACTGCACTGCCAGCAGCATCTCCCCAGAGCTATGGGAATGTCAGAGGCAGACCTATTTATTAGAGGTGTAGTTTAGGAGCTATGTTTTTAGAAACATAGTGGTGTAGATAGTAGTGACTGCTTTTTTAAAAAGGCTTTTTGTTGAAATGGGAGGGCAAAGTCCAAGTTCTGGGGAAAGGAGCTGGGACTGAGGAAGTAAGTCTGGGACAGCTCTAAAGATCTGATCTTTCGTCTGATCTAGGGCACTCCAAAACTACTTATGGCAGGCTGCATGCAGAACTTAAAAAACCGAAAGCCTGGTGATCTTCTGATATGAATTAGAAATACTGCACTGAGGTAAAGTCAGTAAATATATGTGAAAATTCAGACAAAATTTGCAAAGCCATTTGCTGGCCAGTGAGAGGAGCATTCCCATGCATGGGAGATGCATATGCAGCAGCCCTTGCTCATCCATGCAGAAACTTACTGAGGAAGATTGTTCTGTTCTGTGCTGCTCTGCAGCTTGGTCCAACACTATGTGTGACTTCTGGGTTGAATCATAACACGAAGAAAGGGGTTTTGTTTCCAGGGTGCAACTCCTTTGTGGAAAAGTCTTTTATTATTTGATGGAGAACAACACTGTATCTGCAGAATTTTTACCCTGTTCCATAGAAGTTTTATCAAAATTCTACGAAGTCAGGTGTTGCAGATTTTTTCACAAGATGTTTGCATGGACTCTTGTTCACTCAGAAATCCTTTGAGAATCATTTTGTCCTACAGTGTGTATGTGATAAACCACAGATGCCACCAGCTGTCCTAAAAAGGGGGAAGATGTCCTCCCAAATGGAACATGAACAGTAACATGGAGGCACAGGCTAATGCATGTCAGTGCTAAGGCTTTGTCAAACAATTAGCCTTCTCTCAAAGAGAAAGGCTGTATGAATATTATGAGCATTTCAAATCTGTAAATGCAACAGTTTTGTGAGGTGTTGGAGAACTGAACTCTTTACTATGAAAAGCACTAACTGACCAAATAAAGAAATGTGTCTTTCTTCATATTCCCTTTTTTTATGGTATTCTATGGTATACTACAGGGATTTTTGCTTTCACTTGCAGTGCTAGGAAATTGTTAGTCAATAAAAGGAGCAAATTCCATTTGTATTTTAGAAAAGCCCATTTGGACTTCTCAGAATTTATTAAAAGACCTGAGTAGATTTTTGATGCTTCTTTTAGTAAACCAGAATTCTCAGCTTGAATGAAATTCGTTTGCTTGTATCTCTGAGGGGTGAGATAAATCTGGCCACTAAAATTTACTGACTTTTGTGCAGCGTGTTGCCCATAAAACCTGATTCTGACTATGTTCACTTCAAGTGAGTAAATGAAGATTTATATTAACACTTTTCTTTTTTATTGTGATTGCTTTGCAACATGGAATTTGTAAGACCCACCCTGGTAAGCAGTGTTACTGTTAAGATCAGAATTGAGTAGTGCTACATTCAGAAATTATGGTACATGTCAGCAAAGCTACGAGAGAACACCAAAATTAGGGTTCACGGCTCTCTGATAGTGAGGTTACAACATTATCCAATACAAAAAATAACTATGTACTATTGCAGATTAATTTTGTGACTTCGGTTTTTGTTTTTTTTTTCACTCTAGCCCTGCTGCCACAGCAGTGATATCATTGGCATTTGGACGATACATCTTGGAGCCTTTCTTTATGCAGTGTGAAATCCCAGAACTTGCAATTAAACTTATTACAGCTGTTGGCATCAGTAAGTATCCAATTTTAGGTTTCAGGGAAGGGTAAAGATTATATAAACTGAAAAAAATAGCACCCTGAGCAGGTAGTTGTCTGATGTAAATCATTAATTACTGTGCATCCAATGCCAGGGGCACCTGCATGACGTTTTGCCCGGGTGTGTGTGTGTGTTTGTGAACAAACGCAGGAGCAAAAAGAACAGCAGATTTTGTAAATGGCAGGGAGAATCTATTGTCAAGGCTGATGCTGTTGCCACTTGAATTAATGGCTAATTTTTCATTATTTTTGTAGAAGCAGGTTCAGTCCCTCAGAGACGGTGAGGCAGTGCCAGAGATACAGAAGAATGATTACCTTCTTTAAGTGCTTTGCTGTACCTTGGTTTTATGAGGCAGTTGAATGCCAAGTATGATGTCATGAAGAAATGTAGTTCTCTTGATTGCAGACAGGCAACATGAGGTCATCTTCCCCAGTCCCACTCTTTCCATCCTGGTAATAATCCCTATTGAGGCACTTGTGGTTCAGAAAGCAGGAATTGAAGTTTGGGAGCAGAACATACAGCCTGGTGCATGGTTATTGCTGGCTTGTTGGCCTACCCTTGCTAATTCTGTAGTCAGTGTAAAAGGGATCATTTAGGGTTACAGAAAGCCAATATTTGCAGTGGAAAGAGGGACACTACCCTGAGAGCACAGGGTTTACAGTGTACTTGGGCTGGTGTGGAGGATGTATGAAATGGGAATGGGACTCTGGAGATTTTAGCATTAGAGGCTTGTTTCCAGGTCTGTCTGGTCACTGGTGAGAATGCTCCTTGTGGGCACACATTGGAATTCAGCTCTGCTGGGAGGGAGTGCAGAGTAGATCTGAGTAATTAGTAACAGATTGTTCTTTCAATTTGCTCAGTGCACATATCAGAAACAGAAAGACCGGAAAAGGGAATTAAGACATGCAAAATGATCAAAGGCCCACAGAAGACCCCTTCAGTTTTGCACATTAATAGGTTCAGATGACTTTTTCTTTCTTCGAGGCAAGGAGTTCAATTGACATTGAAATTTCCAGTCTCCAGGTTACTGTAGCTTTTTGTGGGAGCTCTCTTGATAAGATTTCCTTTCTGCTGGGAGTGTTAAAAAATCAGTATATTGACTGCATTCCTTTCTAACTTAATTATGCACAAACTATGGGTTTCATAGGAATAATTGAATTAGGGGTTTGAATTTTAAGGTCAATGACTTTTTACAGCTACATCTGTCCAAAACATTTCAGTGCAAGATAAGAGTGAAACAGATGTTCAGTAATGTTAAAGTCACTGAGACAGAAGGAATGTTAAGTGAGGACCCCATCAAAATTGGTGCATGTGATTCAGGCACAATAGGTGAACAATTTTAAATATGTTTTTATTACTTTTACTTCAAGTGAAAATCTGTGTATAAGCCAGGGCTTGGCAAAATAATTGGACAAATAAGAAATGTTGCAGGGGAGGTGGGATTAGGCTGAAATAATCATAGCTTAAAGGAGAGGGGAGATCACAGCCAGATGCTCCTATACAGAGTGGGTCTGTGCAGCACAGTTAGGATGAACTGGCATTTCACTGAAAGAAGGGATGCTTGTAGAAAACTTGTAGTGGTAAATGGGATGACTCTGGGGAAAAACAGTGATACATCAGACTGAGGCTTTATTCTTTGTAGTATGCTCCACAGTGGAGTTTCATTTGCAGTAGTTCTTAGAACTTCTGCTGCACTTAAGCTCAGGGATCCCTGAGTGTCTGACTGCTATCCTTGTATGGTAAGAATCAGCTGCTGTGGTGGTAATTGTTATAAATATTTGGTATTGGGCGTGTAGGCAGAGTGATAAGTAAAATTAAGTTGGTGAGCTCAACAGACACTTTGGAGCCCTGAAGATCTTGTTAACCAATATAATGGTGCAAAAAGTAGTATTTATTTCCACTTCAAATTTAAAGTTAATTAGAAAGTGAAATGACATGCCT
>VXBU01004724.1:103746-119707 GCA_013400315.1 Bombycilla garrulus | reverse complement strand
ATAAATTCTGTTTTTTTTTTTTTTTTTTTTTTTTACCTGCCTGGTCCCTTTTCCTTCCTTGGCTGCTGAGAGAGCACTGACATTGTGTGTATGTCTTTATTGCATATGGAAAGAAAAGCAGTGGGGTGCACCGGTGAACTTTGTCCTTGACTGAGACTTCCATTGTTTTACTGTAATATTTCTCATTGTACTAGAAAGGAGAGGGAGAAATTTTGAAAAATCCTCAGCTGTTCCCCTGATCCTAAACACAATTAGTGTTATCTGAACAATTTCTTACAGATACTTGTCTAAGTATCTTAAAATCTGGTCTTCAAATCTGCAGTTTGGGAGTTATTTAAACCCTCACTAGTATTGTAGCCTGAGTTTTTCTATCCTTGTCTCAATACAGCTTTTCTCTTTCCTTTTTTTTTTTCTGCACCTGAATCTCAATTGATGCATCTTAGGCTTATTATTAAAAGGTTGACTGAGATGGATGCATCTCCCCAACCAGGATTATGTTGGCGATTGGTAAATACTATTGCTTCTCTACTAGCCGCCAAAGCTATTTCTCATAGAGAGGTTATTGCCATTCTGCTCCCCACCATTTCCCCTCTATCTCTCTTCAGTGAAAAAGGAATGATAGTGCAGAGGTGATGTAGATCAAATGAGAGTTAAAATATAGCTATTGAACATGGTGACACTTAAAAAATCCCTTATTCTTGCTTTATTATTTATAGGAAAAAGACATATCCTGGGCACAAATTTCCCCTCAAAATCACCTGTTCAGAGCAATCCCGAACAATCTGAAAAAAAAAAAAATTCTGTTCTACAGTATGCTGCTTTCATTTTTAGTTGCCTTTATTATGGTTCTTCTCTTTTTAACATGACCAACCAACCAAAATGTCCAAACATTTCAATATCTCAGTAGAGAGAAGGATGTTTGTATGGAGTCTCTTTTTCATATGCTACAGCTTTCTGAACCTCTGAAGCAAAACCTTCCTGTTATTTTCAAACTTAGAAAACCCTTAAATTCACATGCTGTTTCTTAAGCAAATCTTCACAAGGAGAAGAACCTAGATCAAATAGTGGATATACAGATCTGAATTTGTCAGTCTGCCATAAACTTTTCTCAACTTGGTTAATTTAATTGCATGTGAAAGAAGAGCAGACATCTCAAAGATTTTTATTGCACTGTGCATTTCATAGACTCATAAAATCATAGAGTGATTTAGGTTGGAAAGGATGTTAAAGATCACCCTGTTATGGGCAGGGACAATATTCCACTAGATCAGGGTGCTCAAGTCCCTGTCTAACCTGGCCTTGAACACTTCCAGAGACAGGTTATCTAATGATTACAATTTTATGACAGGTAGAGGAGAGAGAATCTGGATGTGCTCCAACACACAGAAGGACAGCTGAAGAAAATGCAAGTAGGAGAGTAGCCCTTCGAACTCCCCACTTTGTTCCAGCAGGACAAAATAGCTTCAGGACACAAAGCAAAGGGACGTTTTCAACCTTTGTTCTGATGCTGAAGGTAGTCTTTTTAGGAGAAAGAGTTTAAAACTCATTTTCCTCTTGAAGTGGAAGCTGATAGACTCCTCCATATTTGTTTCTTGACATGAAGAAAAATCCTATCACTATGCCTATCATTTCAAAAAATGCACTATATTCATATATTTCTTTATTTGTTTTCTATTAATTCTTTTCCTAACGGTAAACTTAAATTTAATAGTAACAGGAAGGTATAAATTGCACTGTGAGGAGGCGTCATACTCTTCTATCAATATGCAGCCCGAATAGGAACTGAGCCTTTTCCAAACTTTTCACATGACCTCCATATCAGAAAGCAGATAAACAGGTTTCAGCCATTAAAAGCTGTGAGACTCAAAAACACTTACCAACTCACATGAGTTTCTGCACTAATTCATATGTGTATTTTGGGCATTTTACACTGCAATAATATATAATTTCTCTTATTTTTTAGGGCAAGTCTGTCAAAAAACTCAAACACCCCAAACTTTGGCTGTTAGAGGTAAAGCTGTACAGGTTGTTGGTGCTTGCTGGCAAATGCTCCAGCCCCAAGTTTTATTGGTGTCTGTGTGAGTCTATAATTAGATGCCTTTCAAAACCTCTTCATGGCAGATGTTGCAGATGCCACTCTCTACTGCTGACAGTCTTCAGATGAGCAGTTTAAATTAAAATATCTCTTGGCTTTCAGGGATATGCTCTGATATGCTCTTGCAAATATGCTCTGATAGGTGCTTTTGTGCTTCCTTTGATTTCTAATTGGCTCATTAGGGTCTGCAAATTGAGAGTGTTTTTTTGGCATTTTTTGAATTACTTGACCCTAAAAGTCTGACAAGTTATGGGAGAGCAGTTTTCTTGGTCTCCTGCTGAGGCAGTGGTACATATATTCTGAAAAGTAGGCCAAGCTGTAATGCTCACTGCTGCTTCTTCCATTAGATTTTGTTATCCATCTATAGCTGTGTCTGTGGGAAGGAAAGAGATTGTGAAAAACATGCTTGGTGTTTCCATTGTGTTTGATTGTTCATGAACCCGTTTTGTTCTCCCTCCACACTCCTCTTGGTTAGGATTCATCTTGGTTTTAGCAATGTATTTAGTTTAGATAATCTTCTGTGCTCCCCATACAGTCAGTGGAGAAAGAGGAAAGAGGAACTTCCTGAGGGTAAACTGTCTCATCTGGGATAGGCATCTCACAGAGGTATTGTTATTCATCCTCTGGAGCTAACTGTCTCTTCATTGAGAATGCAGGCACACTTAATGCCTGACTTTTAGTTAGAAAAGTTAGACCTGAGTCTTCCTTTCAATGCCCTTTTTCTGAGAAACTGCTTCTCCTTCTGATATTTGCTGTGATCCCTTATTAAAGTGTCTGCAGTCAGTTTCTTTAAATATCTCAAATAGGCCCTATTCTGAAGAGAGGTGTTGACTAATGGCCACAGTCCCAGGATATAATGTCCTTCCTGAACCCTGGCACAGCTGTCTTCATATTTTCTTTCTTTTTAGCAGCTTTCCTCATGACTCCACTTTCCCATTGCCTTTCACTACCCAGTTGCTAATACAACCACTACTGTAGTGCTGGTACACGATACTAGTGTAAGCTCCACATTTCTAGACAATTGTCATGCACATAGAACCATTAAGACTAAATATTTTATTGTAAAATAATACTACTATTATTAGTAGTATATAATAAGCAACAACAAGTTTCTATTATGTAATATTATACCTTATTATAAAGAAGACTGTTAACTCTTATAGCCTGTGCACAATTAAAAAAATTTAAAAGTACAATAAAATAAAACTTAAAAAATGTAAAACTGATCTCAAATTTTCTAAGCACCTGTAAGCATCTAAGTCTCAGCTCTGCAACCTGAATTACTACTAGTGCACTCCTCCAAACCTGCACTTACTCTTATGGAGGACCATCAGAGGACATTTATGTCAAGTGGCTTTTTACAAGGGCAAGCAGTGATAGGTGTCCTGGTTTCAGCCAGGTTGGAGTTAATTTCTTCTCAGTAGCTGTTACAGGGCTGTGTTTTGGATTTGGAATCAGAATGGTGTTGGTAACACACTGATGTTTTGGTTTTTTTGCTAAGTGCAGTTTGTCCATAGTAAAGGATGCTTTTTCCCTGCCTCCATGCTCTGCCGGTGAGGAGGTTCACAAAAGAAACTGGGAGGGAGCATAGCCAGGACAGGTGATCTGAACTGACCTAAGGGATATTCCACACCACAGAACATCATGCCTGGTATATAAATTGTGAGGATTTAAATGGAAGGGCATCTGATCTGGGTTTGGGAATGGGGGGGTCTGGCTCTGTTCAGGGGTGGTGACCAATTGTGTTGCGTAGCACTTGATTTTTTTTTTTTCCTTTTTGTTATCATAATTATTGTGATTATTATTTACCATTATTACTGTATTTTACTTTGTTCTCAATTATTAAACTGTGTTTATCTCAGCCCAGAAGTTTTACTTTGATTCTCCTCCTCATACCAGTGGTGAGTGGGGGGAGAAAGAGGGGAGTTGAGCAAGCAGTTGCCAGATTTAGTTTCCATTTGGGCTTAAATAGGATGTGGGGATAGGATGGCAATAGGATGAGAGGAAATGGCTTCATATTGGAAAATGGCTGGTGTGGATTAGATATATGGAGGATATTTCCTGGGTGGTAAGACACAGGTTGTCCAGAGAAGTTGTGGCTGACCCATTCCTGAAGTGTTTGAAAGGCCATACCATCCAGTGACATTCTCATATGTGTATCATCAGGAAGGTGAAACCAATGCATTAGAAAACCTGGAGGAGCTGTCTCCACTCATTACCTACTCTGACCTGTGTAAGGTGACAGACTGATTGCTGCAGTCAACTTGAACTCTGAATAAGCTGGATATTAAATTGCAGATTCTCTGACACAAAAAACTCCTTGATGTTTTCTTGTGCTTTGATCCATGCCTGGGCTTCTCTTTCTACAGAAGAAAAGTGTGATATCCTGAGTCTTCTAGGAAAATTAAAATAAGCTAGTACTTGACTATGGCACTAAATTTTTTTATCACTTAAACACTTTTGGTCAAATGACTATTTTAAATATATTTTGCTTAAATGACAGTTGTTAGTCTTGCTGGTAATCAAGCCCCAGGTAAAGAAAGGGAAACTCAAACAGCACTAATAATCATCAGCAACCTAAAGGGATTTTTCAAAATTTAAATGAGTGAAGATATGTTAGTGTAATATTGGAACAACAGAGTAATGAATCAGAGTCCTGGGGTTTTCTGTTGCTTGCCAAGTATAGGTATACAAGCAAGTAAAAAAGAAAAAAAAAAGTATTTGGGTTTCAAGGGAAACTTCCAAGCAATTTCTTTGTGACTTAGAACACTTCAGCTCTGAAATATGATGAGATTACAGAACTGAGTAAAGATTTTGATCTTCAAGATCCTTTTCTGGTGAAAAGTGTTAGGTGATGTTGTGAGCATATATTGACTTGTAAATTGCTCATTTGAGAGTGGGACTGACTCTCTCCCAAATACAAATTCTAGAAAAATGGTTTTTTTTTCCCCTGGATTTTTTAAATTAAAAATATCTAAAAAATACAGTGGGATCCAGATTACATGGCATTTTTCTCCCTGTTCCATTAAACTCAAACAACTTTGAGTTGAAATGAGAAGATTTAAAAATATTTTTAACCTTGCTGGTGAAGAAAAACTGTATAAAAGACTTGAGATAAATCAGTGGGCTTTTTTTCCAGAAAGCCTGTGTCATGCCATATTTACAATGTTGGCTCCTAAAAACTAGTAAACTGTGCTTTTGTGTGTCCCGAGATGTGTGATATGGCTGATGATTTACGTAAACTGGTGCTCTTGAAAGAGCTTGAATTATGAGAGGAGTGAAATGAGGAGCTACTTCATTAGCTCCATATGATGGCAAGAAAGAGAGGGACATGCTTGACCATGTTTACCTGAAGCAGCAGGGGGAAGAGATTTTGTTTTTAATATAATAAAATGGCTCCCATTTTCAATTCTTTGGGGAAATTTTTGTTTTCAATATCTAAACTCCTTCTGATTAAGTGAACTAGAATAAATGGCACTAAAATGTCAAGACCTGCCCTCCTTCTGTCAGTCAGTGCTGTAGGAAATGCTAGAAGATGCTGTCCGTGACTCAGAGGGAGATGCAAGCTGACCAGGCACGATGTAAAAACCCTTCTCACTGATCTCTCTGCATGATGATGAGCTGGGCTTTGTTTTCAAAAAGTAAAAGGTCTCTGTTTCTTCACTGATTCCTAGCAAGGGTGGGCACAGTACTTGCACTCTGGCATCTCTGGTGGTACAGCAAAAATGGGGGAGAACATGGAAAAGAGGACCAGAGGTAAAGCAGTTATAAATTTGTGTGGCCTAAACAAGGGTAAGAAAGTTTAATATGGTTATTAATTGTTGTTTTATGAAAAATACAAATCTCTACTCAAAGCAGCACAGACAAAGAAATCTGGAGTGACAAGAGTCAGGCAATTAATTAATTTCATCTGAAGCAGGGTCCTGCCAGTTGTCTACCAGCAACTGACAGTTCTGGGTCAAAGAAGCTGTAATTTGGTGTGAAGGATGTCAGGCAGAGAAGGGACAGATGGGATCATCAGTGCAGTGGGTGAGGCTTAGGGGCTCAGCTTAAGCCTTTGGTATAGTATACCTGGAAGGGGGATGGGAGAAGTGGGAGGACAAGAGCTGGAGAAAGTCATCAGGGTGTATTTCCTTTAACGCATCAGGATCTGTTGTTTATGTGACCTCTCTGCTGGCAAAGAATTTTGTGGCAATTATTTCTTTTTGACTTTTCTTTTTCCCCTCACAGCACTGGTGATGGTCCTGAATAGCACAAGTGTCAGCTGGAGTGCCCGCATTCAGATGTTCCTTACCTTTTGTAAGCTTGTAGCAATTCTGATAATTATAGTCCCTGGAGTTATCCAGCTAATTAAAGGTATGAAATGAAAAGTAAATGCTTTTAAAGGGCTTTTATCTTTACCCTCCGCAGTCTTTCCCCGCATGTTTCCACCACATAATGCTTATAGCAGCGAAATCTCTTAATTAGTCTGTTCTTGCTTAACTGAGGCTCTGTACTGTCATGTCATTGATAAGAAGTGGAACTACCCTGGGATGAACTGGTATTTCCTTCAGCATGCCAATGAGACTGTTCCAGTCAGACTTGCTTTTCAAAGGAGCAAATGGGTTGCTCTGCTCTGTAATGTCTTTGGCCTGAGCTTTGTGCAAGGGGCAGGATGGGATTTAAAGACAGATGTGCATGCACCTCGCCAGAGCACATGTCTAGTGCAGGATGTCTGCTCTAACTGTGCTAGTCCCTAGTCACACATGTGTGTGGTGGTAGAGGGGGCTCAAAATTCACAGAACCAAAAAAATCACATGGTGGTTTGGGTTGGAAGGGACCTTAAAGATAATGTAGTTCAAACCCTCTGCCATGGGCAGAGATATCTTTCACTAGGCCATGTTTCTCAAAGGCCCATCCAAGGCTTGAACACTTTCACAGCATCCTGGACAGCTTCTCTGGACAATCTGTTCCAGTGCCTCATCACTGTCACAGGGAAGAATTTTTCCTAACATGTAATCTAAACATGCCCTCTGTCAGTTTATAGCCATTTCCCTGTGTCCTGTCACAACATGCCCTTGAAAAGGCCTCTTTTCACTGACAGATGCTCAGCTACCTGTAGAGACTTTTCCACTCCAGCCCTCTAAGCAGCAGGTCACCCTCCTTACAATTACACAGAGAATGAGCAGCCATTCAGCACACTGAGGCGGAGTAGGGAGTGTGTTGGTTGCAGATTTTATCTAACAAAAATTGTCACAGTTTTTGGCCATGTCCCAGGGGATGCTCTTCTCCAATGTTTGCAAACCTTCCCGCTCAAGTGAAGAGCACAGTGTTGGTCTGTGCAGTGAGCTCAGTTTCTCAGGGATAGGCAGCTCTCTGTGGTTAACATAGACTGAAATAAAAAATTTCCTGTGTAGCACTCTGCTGATTCACTATTTTTTGTTTTCTTGTTTTTCTCTTTCTTTCTGGTACTTGCAGTGCTGTTTCCTGTTAAATGAGATGTGAAAAATTTCTCTCATCTGCCCCACTTTTCCTGGACCTTTGGAGCAGGTCAAACCCCGGTTTGCTGGGGGGTTGTTGCCCTGAAGTAGCTCAGCTAGTGTCTTTGATTCTCCATTGGGACCTTCCTCTGGCCACAGTTTCTCCCTTAATCAAAAAAACCTCTGCTTCAATGGGAATTTTGAGTGGGGGATTAGTAGAAACAGAGTAAAGGGTAGAGGATTTTACTCATTGCTAATTTAACTCTGAATTAATTAAGTTTCTTCCTGCTCCATATCTGTGGAGGATCATTGCTTCTCAGGAAATTTCGGATGGGGGGGGGAACATCTTACGAACCATAATGCACTTTGTAAATGAGTAAAAGCATTAGAAAAGTTTTGTGAATTTGAATTTATAGATATGTGGATAAATCTTACTTGATGTAATATTAATACAGCATTGATTATCATGGTAGGTAGTTACTAAGCTTATTTTTTTCAATGGTAGAAATGTTTAGGATTTTGGGTTTATTTATCTTATAATTTTTGCTTCTGAATGAAATGCCAGCTAAGTTCCTTCTGATTAAAATGTTGAACAAGTGAAATTTTCCACATCAAAAACTACTCTTTCACATTGATGTAAGTCACTGCTGGAAATGACAGAGCAGTGAGTGTCATCAAGCTCAAATTGCTTTGAAACAAACTAATAGGTCAGATTCTTCTATTGCAGGAATACAGATGCTTTTACAATTGCTGGCAGATTATGGCTGCAAGGGCTGGCTTAAGGTCAAAGGCAGAACTTGATGTCAGTGAATTGTTGGGTGATTAAATGTTGCATGATGTGTTATGTTATTTTTTAAAAGTAGTTATGACCAAAGAACTTATTTTTCAACTTCTTTTTTTGTTGTTGTTGACTTTGCAGGAGAAACACAGCACTTTAAAAATGCCTTTGCAGGGAATGATGCCAGTATTATGGGATTACCACTTGCTTTCTATTCAGGAATGTATGCCTATTCAGGCTGGTAAGTGGATGAAACTTATATGTATTTTTCCTGAAAACAAACACTAATATGCTCTAACAAAGACATTTGTTTGTTTGAAGCAATGAGTAGCACATTCTACATCTTTTGCCAAGCTACACTGTACAGCTAGGGTAGTTCTCACCACTGTTCCATATGCTTACTGGTCATTGTGCAAGCAGCTCTGCAAAAGAAAGATTTTTCCTTTTCAGTGTACAAACATGCAGTGACCACCAAAAAAATCATACCACAAGAAAGGAATATTCTTCATTTTTAATTAAATATTTTAATAAAAGGATAAAATGACTAATGAAGCCTTAGTTTTAAGAACTCAGTAATTATATAAAAAACAAATCTGTGATCCTGTTTCAAAGTTGTGTGGCCCTTAGCCTTGCTCTGTAAGAGCAGTATTTGACAAGTAAGAATCAATGAGATTGGTATGGACCACAAAACAGAATAAAAATCTCTAGATTTTTACACTTCTCGCTCTGAGAGATTTGGACCATACTTAAAAGAAGTTCAGCTGGCTTCCACAAAAGTCAAGTGTGACTGTCTGTGAGCAAGGGTATGAGAATCTACCTTCAGGTACCCTGCTTAGAACTTTCAAGTTCTTTCTCTCTTTCCCCTCCAAAGTACACAGCAGCTGGTTTGAAAGGTGCTGCTGCTTCTCAAATCTGCCTTTACAATTTATTCATGCTCACGAGGGTTCCACGCTGTGCGCTGCCAAAGGGCTTTCGCAGCAGCAGCGTGGTGGGAAGAAAGCAAAGTACAGTGCACAGAGTGGGCTTATTTTGAGATAGCTTTGTCTGCAGGTCTTCCCTTTGCTCTCCATAGCCTCACAGGCAGCCAAGTTCTTTACCTTGCACAAAAGGCGAGGGCTGCAAGATAAGGGGTTTATTTATTTAATTTGGAGGGACAATGGGCCCAGCATTGGAGTTCTCTGCTCATCTGTAACTCCCTGGTTGCAGGAGTGTATCTGCACACTGAAGTGTGAACAGAGCTTTATATATTGAATGGCAGTGGGGGAAGAAACCCAAGAGAATCCAAAGCCTTTATCTAGGGTAGATATGTAAGAAAAGAGCCTGGCATTTTGAAGCCTCAAAGAAATGGAGTTGATTATGTGGACAATCTCTACTTTCTTCCCCCTCTCCTATAACTGCCTCTGTCTCTCATATTCCATACATGTGATGGTTTCTCACTTTTTGAATGTTAACCTAAGTTTTTGTATGAAAGCAATTTTAAAAGCTCTTTAATATTATTTAGAGTTTCTTTCCTGCAAAATGCTTCATCAAAAATACTGTATTTCTGTTGCTTCTTTCCCATTTTTAACATAATGTTTCAAAGCCTTATAATAAAAAATATCTTTTTTTTTCCCTTTACACCTTCTGACTTTTATTTCAAGGTCCTTATTTGCCACTTATAAAAGAAATTACCAGGAAAAAGACCTAATTTTGCTAGTGGTTCTTCCCAGCTGTCTATTTTTCTGTGTCATCTCTAAAATTCATCACCTCAGAGCACAGAGGAGCAGACCATTAAGTGGAGTGGCAATATCCTTGCATTATCAGTTTAATGGGGCTAAATCAATACAATTAGCTGAATATGAAGGAGTGTTGCAAGTATTGGTGATATGTCCTGGGCTGCAGGCAGAATTTTATGCATAGCTCACATAAAGCACATAGAATGTTAACTTTTAATAATACAGCTTTGAAGAAGAAAAGAAAGGCAGTATCTCTTCTGTGTGTGGTTTCATGCTGCCAAGAGCAAGTGTAGACTATTGGGTATGTAAAATGCTGGCTGAAAAAGGACAAGTGGAGAAATGAAGGCAAGGAGATGTGTCTTTTGCATCAATAAAAGGGCTGATGCTGGACTATCATAGAATGGTTTGGGTTGAACGGGACCTTAATTTTGTTCCAACTCCCCTGCCAAGGGTAGGGGTACTTCCCACTAGACCAAGTTGCTAAAAGCCCCATGCAACCTGGCCCTGAACGCTTCCAGGGATGGGGCATCCATAGCTTCCTTGGCCAACCGGTTCCAGTGCTCCACCACCCTCACTGTAACGAGTTTCCTCCATGTATCTAACCTAAATCATCTTCTGTGCTCTACACACTAGAAAGTTTAAATACGATTACTGATGTTTTTGCATAAGGTGACAAAGAATTTCATGCTCAGTCACAAAATCACTATTTTTAAAAAGCTATGAGCCAGTATTAACTTGTTCTGCTCCAAGACTTATGATGGGGCAAAGCTCCCTGACTTTCTGCCACATCAGTTACCTGTTGTTTATTCACTACACCACTGCTGGCTCAGGTGCCATTTGTCTTTCTGCACAAGAACAGAAGGCCAGCATAGGCACTCTATTGACTGCTCTGTTTAATCAGACAAGATCTGACTTCGGGCCTGTCTCTGAGCTAGGCATAATTGTGATTCAGTCAGGGACAGACCTACTGCTAATAAATACAGAACAGAGGGTTCAGTGACCTTGAGGCTCAGGGTTGCTTTGTATGCAGGGCTGTGTCTGGTGAGCAGTTCCTATGAATTCCCATACAGAGCTATCTCTTGAATGCTGCTGGAATATGATCAGAGTGCAACCTGTACTGGAGGTTGTGCAAGAGCATGAAGGGCTAGCAGACTGTGTTGGAGATTCTTTACAACAAACTAGTGTGAAAGTTACTGGTATAGGAGGGGTTTTTCGAAGGCTTCAGTTATTTGTATTGTTAAGTAGCCCTTGCTGAATACTCTGATGGGAGTTTTTTGCCAATATAACCTGCAACTGTAAAAGGCAACAAGCGCAAATGGAATATAAAGCTTGAAGGGTGCATGTGTGTATGTATGTGTGGAATTAGGGTAAACCGTTAACTGCGTAGTATTTCAGGGGAAAAAAATAATTACACACTGACTTTACATAGTTGCTGTCTTTTTCTTTTCCTGCTTTACTGTCTTTTCTGAGAATTCCCTTCCTGAGTGTGGCAATAAGTGAAGATTTAATATCACTCTCTCCTTAATCCAAACATGGGCCTGGAAAGCCTACTGTGATTAACAGTAGTGCTTAACTAAAAGCATCTTCTTGATTCTTAGTGAAAGAAATACAGAATAAAAAAATACGAATATAAGAATAAGTCTTATAATACATTTTATAACTATTTTCTAGGTTTTACCTCAACTTTGTTACCGAAGAAGTGGAAAACCCTGAAAAGTATGTATTTAATATTTTGCTTGAGTTTTGAAAAGTGGTTGGGAAATTTAAAATGTTATAAAAGTAGTGTTCTTCTGAAGTTTTGTATGCTGGTCAAGCTGCTTGCCTTCCAGCAGATCTGGTATCTATTTGAATTGTAACTGCTTGAAAATTTGCTATTTTTAGTCTGCTGTGACCTTATTATTTATTCTGCTTTTATCTGCGCAGAAAGCAGAAAATTAAGTAGACCTCCAGGGCTGCAGTTTTCCCCCTCAGGATATGAGTAACAATCAGTTGTTCCTTTCAGTGGAAGTTACTGATATCCTGTCAGGGAAGTCTTGCCCAAGGAACTTATCTGTTGCAATATTTTCCAGTTTTGCTATGTTTAAATATTAATCAAATACTTAGTTCTACTTGTTTTAGATGTCTCAGAAATGCAGGATCTTGAATGCACATCACACAGCATCCAATCTAATTAAACTGAACAGAGGATGTGGGTTGGAGCCTGTTTCCAAACAGAGATGAATACTCTCACATCACCTGCCTGGCCTGTAAAACATGGAAAGAAAAGTTATGCTGTTAGGGAGAGTTTGATTTGTCCCATCTATTTTGGTAGCTATGTTTTGGTATGTGGGGCCATTAAAAAAAGCTACTGATGTTTTCTAAAAGTTAGAGAAAATGTGCCTCTTCAGGTAAATTTGTTTTCTTTGAGGAAAAGAAACCATTTTCTTGATAAAGAAATTAATGGCTATATATAATTTTTTAGGTTTTTAAAATGAGGCAGGTGGCTGGGTACCAAATTATTTACTGTTTTAAAAGGACCCTCAGATAATATGAATCTGAGACACGTAGGGAACGAAACTCCCAAACCACTGACTGGGAGCATGCAGAAGGTTTTTGTTGGTTTCTTCAAAGTCTGAACCAAACCTGGTGCTGTTTCAGAGGCCTGAAAAATCACTATAAGGAAATGGATGATAAAACATGAGGCTGGTGGAAAGAGTGGCAGATTTCCATTGTTTCAGTGACTTTGAGATGTGCTGTGTATTAGTGGCGCTCTTTGATGTTATCAGGATATGTAGAGGGAGAATTGTGTGACTGAAATCTGAGACCAGACAATTGCAGGTAGAAAATACTAAATTAATATTTATGAGAAATCATTATGACAGATACCTATGTACAAATGGGTTTTTCACTGGTAATCATCAGTTCTGATAAAACACCATTTTAGGAGCTATGGTTTAGTAAAACATGACGCTGATGTATTTAAAGTGTGTCAATGTGCCACACAGGGACATGGTTTAGTGGTGGGCTTGGTAGTGCTGGTTTAATGGTTGGACTCAGTGGTCTTAGAGGTCTTTTCAGACCTGAAAGCTTTTGTGCTTCTACGTCATTTGTGTCAGTGAAGAGCAGTTACCTAAAGATTCCCAGGCCTGGGACACACATGAACTCAAGCTGGATGATCTAGGGCTTAACTACCAAGGATCTATCCTCATTATAAAATCAGGAGAAGCAGACATTAAAACTAAAAGACAACCTACACATTTTTTTACTTTTGAAAAATTGTTGTATGACAGACTGATTTTAAATGTAGGAGTGAAGGGATTCTGATCCAGGACATCTACTACTTCAGGAAATTCTGGGGAGATAGGTTAGGAGCCAGAATCTTAGTAGTGTGACTAAATTCAGCTAGAAATAATATAATTTGTAAATTATCATCAATACTGTGTGATCTTTTTAAACGTGCTGATGTCTACACCCTTTGTGACTTTTCATACACCTCTGTGTCTCTGCAGTTCTTTTAACTGTATTTCTTGGTAATTTTCATTATAGGTATTTTGATATATGTTGAGGTTTTTGGTGATTTGAGTCAGACGAGTGCCTATTTTTGAACATTTTGCTCTCTGCTTAATAGGACAGAAAAAGCATAGGTCCTCTTTGTAAAAAGCTAAGCACCCCTTGAAGCATGATATGTCTCAGCGAAGAGAAGTGTACTGGTTCAATTCTGATTTTTTTTCCATTGTGGCTAGGATGTGAGGGAGTAAGACTGTCTTTTCCCATGTTGGGAGAACTCTGTTCTCCAGGTTATCCTTGGAGAACTGCTGAAGTTATTTGTGCTGCTAGTGAGGATGCAGTACTGGAGGGAAAACCACGTAACCTGGCTCGTCTAGTGTATTCCAGGATGGCACTGAAAAAAAACCAGCTCAATATTACATGTGCAACGTTATCACAAGGTTCTTAAAGTTTCATTTCATCACTCTTCCTCTTGAGGCTGCACTTTGAGAGGGTGAGTAGATGCTCAGTTTTTACAAACTCCATGTGAAGGTATGATATAGAATAGAAGAGAGTGGAATTTTAAAAATTGGTGTGTAAGTGGTAGGTGATGGTGGGGCAAATGTATTGTTACTGTCTCTGCTGACAGAGACCTGTGTACCACCTGGAAATGTGGAAATGGGGATTCTGGACTCCCTTGAGCTGAAATAAGCAATTAAATGAAATTATTGGAACATATTTTTAATCTGGTTGCCACCTGCGAATGGCTCTGTTGGAAAGATGTCCTGAGCCATGGCCTGCTCCACCACTGTTCCAAAAGCTATAGGGCAAGGGAATAGTGTGGATTAATCTCAGAGGCAACTGTCTCAGCTCCCAGTGCAAATGTTAGATAAGCCACTAATTGTCCTGCTATTGTAGGCATTTATTAAGTCTCAACTGCTTATTTATTTATTCATTCATTTATTGTAACTTAAAATGCTGTCTTTTATTCCTGCTGTGAGCCTTATGTTAAAGGTTGCACTGAGCAACTTGGTCTGGTGGGTGTCCCTGCCCATGGGGAGCAGGCTTGGAGCTACAACTTTTAAGATTGCTCCCAATGCAAACTGTTTTGTGATTCTACTGTATTGTACTGCTACGTAGGTATGATGTAGCTGATTTTAAAAAGGAAGAGGAAATTACAGGCTTGAATGACTTAGAGCTTGTAACTGCTCCAAGTGTGCAATTGGTAATATTTGTCAATGGTTAGGATGGATGCAAATTACTTACAACAAAAGAAGTGAGCGCAGTGAAATCTTCTGCCCTGCACCTGCCAAAGTAAATATTTGCCTGAGAATCAGTCATAGTTGTGCATTTCCAGGTGTGTGACAGCTTTGGAGGTAACTGAGGTGAATGATTAGTTCCATCCCCATGTGAACCAGCAGGCTGCAAACCCCCAGGGAATGTACCGAAGGGATATGACAGGTTTACAGCGCAGGGATGGCAGGAATCCTCTAGCAGAGAGTGAGGATGGGGCTTTGAGCAGGCAAGTCTAATGGAAAGTGTCCTTACCTGTGCCAAAAGGTTGGAATGAGTTTATCTTTAAGGTCCCTTCCAACCTAAAACATTCTATGGAGGTGGGCCCTAGAATATATCCTGAGATGCATAGGAAGGTGGAAGCATCTGCTATTAGACATTAGTTTTCCCTGATAGGGTTGCATTTCCTTCTGTCCTGTATGGTACTGGGAAAACCTTTTGGAGTATGGCAGGTGAATACAGGGGAGAGGCAGGAGAGGGGGGATGCTTGCCCAGTCCCCTTTGTACTCCAAGCAGCTTTTCTTAAAGTCTGGAAGGGCTTTGGAGGCTGTGGCAATCTGTGGAGGTGGAGCTGCCTGCCCAGGTGCAGTAAAGTCCACACTTAGGTCTATAAGTAGGATAAATACTCTGGGTCTTAGGCACTGGGGTTCCGAGGCAATATAAAACCCTAGAGAGGGAGAGCAGGAACAGAGGTAGTGGAAATGAGCAAAGCAGGGAGCAAGAAACCTTTACATTACAGAAGAAAGAATAAAAAGACTTAAAAAAAAATTTCGAAGTGAATGTCATTACTTTTTGAACAGCGTTTTGGAAGTGGTGTTGAATTCTCACTTTGGAAATGCCACTGTTCCTTTTGTCTAAGGACATTATTATAACCCCAATTATCATAAGATGTAAAAGTAGCTGTTTCTATCTCTTGCTAAACCCCCTTTTGATGTCCCATTTTTAAGCCAGAAGTCATTTCTTTATTCCTCTTTGTTCAAATGCTTCTCTCATACAGTTATTAGTAGGACCTGTAGAAACATGAAGTTAATGTTTATTTTAGAAGGAGCTGTGGTTGCAGTGTTAATGTACATTTTTTTAAAAGAGCCTGAAATAATTTTATTATCAAGAAAGTGTGGAACAACACTGAAGTAAGACAATTAATTTTTTTTCTTTT
>VXBU01004724.1:41016-99135 GCA_013400315.1 Bombycilla garrulus | reverse complement strand
TTGCAGCGGTTGCATGCCTTTTCTTTGTCTACCTTTTTTTTTTTTTTTTTTTTTTGTGCTTATATCACTGCTGAGTCCTGTAGTGAAATTCTGCACCATGAGAGAGACGACCCTCAGGTTCTGTACCTTTGTCAATGGCAGCTGCTTTCTAAACCCCAGTTTAGCATTTAGATTGGTTCAGCTGTTCTCAGGTCTTTCTATCTCCTACTTCTACTTCATTATCTTTCCATTTTATGTGAAAAAAAAAATAAAACAAAAAACCCAACAAAAAATAACACAGAAAAAAAAAAGTGATGTTCTGTTTAGAAATTGACTGCAGTGAAGAGCTACCTGTGGCAGGGTTTAAACTGATATGCCAGTCAATATGTGTAAACTAGAAAAGGGACTGATGTAATCTATAGTGTCTGTAAAGACTTCAAAGATGTACCTTGATCCATAATTAAGACAATAAGGACGTCTTATAAAACTGCGGTTGCAAAGACTAATAATTCACTATCAAATGAAGCAAGGCAAGGTCATTTGTATAATTGCCTGTTCTAACATTTATATTCCTTGCATAAAATACTCCTACTCACATAAAAGTTGAACTGAAGGTCATGGAAATATTCAGGACTAGGCAATGCAGTTTTCATACCTAGACTTTGAGGGCATACTAAAGAAACACAGTAGTTGTCTTTTTCTATGTATTTGTTTGTTTTTTATAGATCTAATTATTATTTCATTCAGAGTTAACATATAGCACACACCTGGCATGGGTGTTGGAGAAGAGTGAGTGGGAAAATGGCAGAATAAAAATGAGTGCTATAGGTGCATGGTTAGATACAGTATTGCTGTGCTGGGTTTTGTCTGTGGATATGTGTGTTGAAATTAACGGTGCTACCTCTGCTCTTTTTCCCCTAAATGTCTGATATAGAATCTGATTCTAACTCATTTTATGTCTCAAAAAATGTAATAAGGATACTACCAAGACATTAGTCAGAAATCAGGAAGGTAGTCAGCTACCTGAAAAATCAAATCTATTCAGCAAACCTAGGTGGAGGATGGAAGGAGAAAGATAAATTGCAAGGGCAGAGAGTGTAGTACCATACTGCCGTATACCAGGGCACGGGGTTAGTAGTGGTTCTGTTCTGTATGTGCCATTGGGAGGGAGGCTGGTAAAGCAGGGTGGGAGTGCATGCTGCCTGAGGGATTGTCCCCCTCTAAGGAAGCATTCTACATTAAAGCAATACTTCAGAAGCCATTGCTTTGATATGTTTGTTTCTGTTTATGTGACTCTGTGGCTTATAAGATATAAGAACCAACTTGAAATGAAAATGACTGGATGAATGCCTTCACAAGTCTGGAGACAACTGAATCTTTTTGAATATTATTTGTTAGAACTTATTTGATAGTCCTAAAAATGCATCATTGATGTAGGATCCTACTACAGGAGAGATTGCAAACTCACTGGATGAGTGGACAAGCAGATGCCTGGGCTGCTGTGATGCATGTCCTTATTTCTTTTTTTATCCAGGGCCAGTGGAGAAAAGGGGTCTGGATTAAACTCTTCTGAGGGGATGAGGATTGAGCAAACTGGTCAAGGGGAAGGTGTCCCTGTCCATGTCAGAGGGTTGGAACTAAGTGGCCCTTCCAATTAAAGCTATTGTATGATTTCAGTCTTTTGATTTTTACCAGTGACTGCTTCTGTTAATTCATTGGTGACAATGGAAAGTGCCATGGCCACATATGGATGAGGTTTTGCTTGAAGTGTACACAGAAAGGGCAAATATCTACGTGGACACTTAGGACACAAGCCCTAAATCATGATTTCCTCTGCCAAGCCTGTGGCACCCCTTTTGGGGAAGCAAGGTCCATGGAACTCAGCTGGAGCTTCCTGTCCTCCCTCCTGCTCCAGAGTGGAGAAGGTGTGTCCCGGGTGCCAAGACTGTGGCTGGCTGCTGTAGAGGGTCCTGCAGCTGCTCTCTTTCGTGGAGTTCTGGTGTCTCCAAGGTGTGAGGATGTGACAAGGCCACGTGCTGGCCCTGCCTGTCCCCACAGTGGCTCTTCAGTGTGTGGTGCATGGTACTGTGCCACTGCACAGCAGATTGCTCCTTTCTAGCCCTCATCGCTCATTTTGTTTGCCAGTGTGATAACCTGCTGAGTGTAAGGTTTGTTTTCTTTCCTGTTATGGTTTTACATTTTGTTTTTTTAAATAATTTCTGTTTGTTTATGTGAATCATGGTTGCTATGAATCAGCTCTCCTAAGGAAGTAAAACAAATGTTTATCCACACTCTCTCTGGGTAGGTGGAAAAATTGTAATCTGCTTTACCAGCAGGGTAATGTAATGTAACACAAAATATTGTAACCTTCAAAGTTTCCATTGCCCTGGATTTTCCTTCATTTTCACCAGATGAAACACATGCAAAACTGTTCTAACATCTATTTCTGTTTCACTGAGGAACATAGCAGTACCTGTACAGTAGGGTGACAGTATCCTCTTTAAGGGGAACCTGAGCTGCTCAGCAAAATATTCATGGTGGGAATAAAAATAAAAATGCCTTTCAATACTGATGTTCTGCTGTAGCACAGAGTGTCATTTACTAGAGAGATGATGGGTTTCTCAGGGCTGAGCAGCTCTTCTCTTGGCCACAATGAAGGTTGCATTAGACATTTTCATTCTCTTTTGGTGGTTCATGAGCAGGAGGCCTGACTGAGATTACTGGAAAAGAAATGGACAACAGTGTATTAGGGGTAGATAGACAAATGAATAAATTCACTAGGGTGACAAGTCCATCTGAGGTGGTTCAGAACAGTCGCTGCAGCTGCACCCAACATCTCTTGTCTTGGCCCCTAGGGGTGTTACACTCCTTGTGAAAGCAAATGTGTTTTATAGAACTTCTAGTGTGGGTGCTGCTCTGCATTGTAGGCAAACCTCTCCACATTTTCTGCTTCCCACTTTAAAACTGAGACCTGGTTTTGTCTGATGTTTGAGCTCTTATTTCTGTTTAAATATGTGCTTCAAATAGCACTGAAATCTGTAAACACCAGTCAAAACCATGAAATTCCATATGAAATTGTAGATCAGCCTTTTCTCATGGGTAATATCAGTGTTGGTTTATAGCCTGGGTATAGAAAAAGAGGTCTCACAGCCATTTATCCTGGTATTTGTGAAAGCAAGCCACCCACACTACCTATGGTTAGTTGCATGTATGTTAGCTACTTCATAGTGCTGTGTGTGGTGCATCCTCTCCTGGAGCCAGAAAGGGGATGACCCTCTTCTGCCACTTCCTATTTCCTTTTCTCTTTAATGCTGAGCCTCAAAAATGAGGAAGAGCAGAGTGCTAAGGCAGTGTTAGCTAAGCAGGTAGGGTGTTATACCAGTGCATGTAGCAGCATCTTGCTTGTCATTAACAGTAAATATTTTGTTGGAGCTCTATCAGGCTGATGCTGTCTGGCACCATCTGACAGAGGTGGTGAGATGACTGTCAGAGAAGGTAAGGCAGCAGTTTTTACTGGGATAAGATACCAATTCAGAGAATAAAATACAAACAAAGCAAAGGGCAACAAAAGTTACAAGGGTCTTATGCTCTTTATTGTAGTCACGCACACCAGCTTGGAGTTTTATAACGTACAAAGAGTCATTAACATGCCCCTTGCCACCATGAGTAGTCATTCTTTAGAACAGCATGTTCAAAATTCCAGTAGCAGTGTTATTGCTGCACAGAAGAAAAAGAATACGTTCCACTTAGTTCAGCCAGCACGATAACTTACTCTGACAGTCTTTTTTATGAGACATTAAATTGGGTTCTCTTATCTGATTGCTCTTCTTTAATAGGTAGTGAGATTGCTGGCTTGTATTTAAGATATGTAATAGTCATATCAAAATGAGACAATTTGGCTTTCTGCATCTTTCCTGTAAATGAGTACATCCTTACTTGCGTTACAGCAGAATTTCCATCAGAGGAGCATTGATCTTAGCTAGTGAATACTAAGATTCTTATTCCCCTGCACACCCCTTCACTACATGGTGGCTGGTTCATGTGAGTGCTTATGGGTGTGCAGATGTTCTGGGAGCAGGTTCTGGTCACTTACAGTGTAGCTTACATGTTGATATTTGGCTGTGAATATCTTGGAATTTGAAACACATAGTGACAGTGATATTTTTTTTTAATGGAATCACTATTGTTAACTAAGTGACCATTAGGATTTTTAGTCTTTAAATTACAGTACAGCCTATATCCATGAAACATAAACTAAGAGTATTTATATAAGATTATTAATGCTCCAAGGGTGCTGTGAAATAAAGAATCTGCATCTCACAAGTTGCGATGCTGTTGTTTGTTGTGTCAATCCTCATTCACTTGTAACACTTGCTGTTGAACAAGTGTTGTAATTTGCATCTTCACCTTGTCATTATGTTTTGTTTATTGTGAAAAAGTGGACTATATAATAACAGTATTTAATTTTTTGACGTATGATGGAATGGAAAATCCCCTATAAGAATAGTTTTGTTATCATCATTTGTAAAGATCTAACAGCAGACCTCCTCCATAGATCATGAGAATGGATAATGAATAGGAGCACTCTGATATGACAAAAGGTTTAACTTCTATGTGGGGATATTTTAAAATAAAGAAAATTTACATTCATCCAACACTGTAAAGGAATGACAAGCACTTCCAGTTTATCATATCTGTTTATTACAGGAAAAAACCATTTGCTAAGCAAAACCAGATAAAAGTAAAGATTTGTCCACAAGGAAAATAGAAGACCTTGAAATTCCTTTTCCTGGGCAAAACTCCCATTAGAGAATAAGCTGCTTCTGAGTCTTAGGAAGAAATATTTCAGTGGATGTGAAAATAAGCAGATATGCTTTAGAATTCTTGCTTGGTGATTGTGAAAGCCATGAGGTGATGCTTTTTCTTAGTTGCAGGCTATCTCAGACATTAATGGATCCAAGCTGTAGGCCACCTCAGCTTTGTGTTAAGTGTTGACAGAGTCACAATGTTGTACTAGAATGACCCTGGAACGCAGTGAATTACATATTTTCTCTGCTTTTAAGAACATTATTTTGCCCATAGAGGCCCAAATGCTGCCATTTGCTTTGTGCTTATTTTGGTTACTGAAAAAAACGTCTTGCAAGTACTGTTGCTAAACTAACACATGCTCCTGTTCCCCAGAGCTGGTGTTCTTAAATGGGAGCCTGCAAGAAAAATGAAGACAGAATTTTTAGCAGGATCTGTTGCAATTTATAGAAAAATGGGTAATGATTTTAAACCAAAAGAGAACGGGTTTAGATTACATAGATGGAAGAAGGAGTTTACAGTGAGGATTTTAAAGCAGGGGAAGAGGTGGGGTTGCCCAGGGCGGTGGTAGATGCCCCATCCCAGGAAACATTCAAAGCCAGTTTGGGTGGGGTTCTGAGCAATCTGATCTAGTGGATCTACTCTTCCCAGGGAAGTAGGACTACATGACATTTAATGGTCCCTTTCAACCCAAACCTCTCTATTATTATCTAGGTTTACTTTCAAATGCAGGTGGCAGGGAGACTGGTGCTGGACAGGGTGCTATGGAGTGCCAGGATGTAGGGATTTTTGATGTCACCAGTACATGGTCTTTTTATGTTGATGGTGTGGGTCAGGATAAGAAATAATGTGGTAAATTCTGTATAAACCCCATTAACACTTTCATTTTAAGATTTTTAGTATGGAAGACTAGGGCATTTTTGACAGAGGGTACACTGAACAATATGCAATTGCAAAGATGAGTCAGCCTTAAAATCCCGAGTCTCATTGATTATACCGTCCCAGATAATTGAATTAGGCTAATAAGTCTGGCTATTTCATGTCACTAACAACTGCAGGGAACTTGATTTGTAGCGGAGTTTCAGGATTAACTCTCTAAGGTCATGTTTAAGATTTCTTCGTTTGAACATAGAAAAATGAAACCTCAGCCTTACAGGTCATTTTGAAAATTGTGCATATTTTCCTTCATGGAATCACTTCATCAGAAAAGAGAAGGATGAGAAGGATTAGCTTTTCTCCTATGCCTGTGATTGTATTCTCAGCATTATGAAGGTTTAGTGAGAGAGGATTTCAGCTTACTGTTTCCTGACTCAAAGCGCAGAAGGTAATAAAATAGAAAAAGTCGATATTCCCATTTGAACTCCATTCAAGTGCTTCCATTTACTGTGTTCTGCAAAGGTACATTTAAGCTCACATTTGGAGTTTTCTGGAATTCTGTTCTATATCAGAACTTCTTCGGCGTTATTTCAGTGTGCTGTATGGGCTGTCCCATATCTGTAGGCAGTCTGCTGGGCTGTCCTTAACAAGATCATAATTCCCCTTCTTTCTGTGGAGAAAACAATTTATCTGCCAGATAGCCACCTTCATGGTAGTGCAGTATTATAAAGACATTTCCTTTTAAATTTATAAATTTTAAATTCATTTACACCTTTTTGTGTCTTTAAAAATGCTAATGTTTTAAGGCACTTGCAGTTACCACTTTTATTGTTTAGAATTCCTTCAGAAGAAGAGCCTGTCTTGCTAAATGATATTTCAGTTTCCATGGTGCTGCTTATTACAAATAGCTGCTCTTTTCATCACCAAACAGTGCAATTTTCATTCATGCTGAAATATCAGTGGTAACATACAGCAGCAAATTGTTCCTTTATGATCCTTGGCATTGTGGAAACTCTCCTGCTCAAAATGAAATGTCAAGGAATTTAGTAAGTATGAAAAATCTGTCTCCTTTTATGCACATACATGCAGAGTCATATGCTCTTCCCTGTGTGCTCTGTGCACCTAAGCGTTTACCTTCCTTTATTACTGTAAGGAGTCATTAATATGCTACCAGTGATGCTTCCCAAAAAGTCCAACTTTTAGAGGGATCGAGGGGGTAGCATTCCATCCTGTCATGTACCTTCCACTAGAACTAAGCAAAGTGTTTTGTATTCAGGCTACTTGTTGCCAGGCTCTGAACTTGAGTAGCTCATTTTGGGAATGACAGCAGCCTTGCCAGCCTGCTCCCTTGCCTTACTCAAAGTCTTGCTCTGTCATTTGCCCTGGCGCAAATTAGAAACATATATTGTTGGTGTAGGCAATCAAAATACACACAGATCAAGGCAAGCCTCTGCTTCTATCGCAGCCCCGCTCTCTGCAAGCACTGAGGTTCTTGCAGGGCTGTGGGGAGAGTACTGTGACAGGCAGCATGGTTTTTAGTGGGATTCCTTTCACAACCACTGTAATCTCTTTCCCTGGACATGTTACTGTTGTGCAGTGGATGATGGCTTAAGTTTCTCAGTTATGTGGCCTGATTGGCACATTTCCCAGATCAGGTTGCCTTGTTTATAATTCTAAATATCCCTTACTCTCCCACTGCCAGCTACTGCTAGTGGTCTGTCTTTCCTAAGAAAAGTGATCCTGTCTGGAGAAAGTAGACACTGTTTCATAAATCAGGTTCTCAGGGAATTAATAATTTCAAATTCCCAGGAAATCCTGCTGTAATAAATTAAACTGCTTTTAATACACAGTTTCTTCACTTCCTCCCTTTTACATTTATTTAAATCTGGCAATGAGATATGTGTTGGTACGGAGCAGTTAAGAGGAAGTTAGACCCACTATCACATCCTAAATTAAGCAGCTTGGAGGAAGTGCATTGGATTGTGCCTCTGTCCCTTTTCCTCTTCATTTCCATACAGGAACTGGGTGCAGGCAGCTGTTTTGTTTTTACAGTCCTGTGTCAGGTTTGTTGTTATGGCTTCCTTGCCTCCAAGCAAGCACTGTGATTTACTAGTCCTTCTTACCATAATCTACACTACTGGCAGTACTGGCAGCACTTCTAACGAATTGACTTCAGAAGAAAATAATAAAATGCTGGAGCTTTTTGAGAGAGCAGAGGTGTTCCTTTCATCTTCTGGTTGGGAGAGAGCTGGATAATAAAGGTAAAATCTGAAGTTTTGTCTCTCTGGTGGGAAAGGTCACAAACTTCCTTGAGGACATTAAGGTTTCCCACAAATGAAATAAGAAGAGGGTGATGTTAAATGGTGATGTAAGATAGAAACACAGAAGTCATTCATCAAACTCAGGAGTGACAATATATTAGTATTTGAATCCTCTGAATTTAGACTAGCTGCTTTTTAAAAGGCAAGCTTTTATGAGAGTGGCAGACAACATGTCAAACCTAAACCTCATTTTTATTGTGATATTCTAGATAAATAACCATTGCCTTCTGGGCGTCTTCACTACCATTTCAGGTTCTGGAATGCAAAATGCAGATCCTTTGCTAGAGATCCTGCATTTTCCAGGCACCTGGCTGTTCTCTGGTTAAGCCTCTCAGACTCTAGCAGTAAGCACTCTTGGGTGCCTAGGGTAGGCCTAGTTCCCTGCAGGTATGCCAATAGCAACAGGAAAGAAAAGCAAGCTCCTTGGGACTTTCAGGTTCTCAGGAGGGTTGTACCTTGGGGTCAAGTTACAGTGCAAAATTAAAGCCACATTTGGTTATTCACACATCTTTTGGAAACAGTCGTAAACTTTGTACAATAAGTTTGCAACTGAGGTAACATGAAGACATTGAACACTGGCACTTGATGTACTCATGGAAATAAAGTTGATTGAGAAATCAGAGGAGGTGATCAATATTTTATGTTTCAAGTCTGTTTTCCATTTCTTCTTTTAAAGAGATTGTCAAAATTAGCCCCCATAGTAGCTCTGTGTGCTGCCTCTTGTGCTCAATTTCTGGCTCCTAAAAGTGCTCACATGCCTGCTATACAAGAAATGGCTAAACAGAGACAGGGAGACTAATATTTAGTCTCTCAATGTAATGTAATCTCAAAAGTCCTTTGTGTATTTAGCTATCATCTTTGTTATCTGCTGTGTTGGCATAGTTTTCCTTGGGAATGCCAGCAGTGCTATCCACTCCACGCAAAATGATTCGGGGTCATGCGCGACCATGAGGAGTGTCTCTGGATGCTAGTCCAAGTTTTAGAGTAATCTATTCTGCTCTTCCAATAAAGCTGTTTCATAAAAGGTATTGACTTGACAGGGTAGGGCTTAGGCTGTGATGTAAATGAGCACTCAGGTCAGATCTGGCTTGGAACCTGAGTTTGTACACAAAGACATAGCCAACTTTGTTAAATCTCAGTTAAAATAAAGCAAATTCTGTTTTGAGCGTAACAACTATTCTCAGTTTCTCAAGTGCTGTGGACAGATTTGCTTCTTGAGACTTGTCCTGGGAGGCTTTTCCTGAAAGGAGATGTTTTATGGAAAGGAGTGTTACCCTGTGCAATTAATACCTAGGTCTTAAGACAAGGCAGTATTTATGCTAATTAGTTTTTGAGGAAAACCTGCCAGAAAAAGTGCTGAAAACATCTGAGAAGTTAATAAAATTTCCTGCCTTTTGCAGCACACTGATAATGCAGTATGACCCTTTAAAGTCAGTTTGCCTTGGAAGACCCTATTTAAAAACTGTAAGCAATTGTAATCTGATCCAGTGAAGTCAAACACTGAGAAGAAAATAAGTAATTAGCGTAGCAGAAGTTCTTTTCCTCTCTTCCTAGGTGGTAGAAGGCAAGCAGACTTTTAAATGCAGACTGTATCCTGATTCTTCACTCTTTTATCCAGTGTCATGCTGTTGTGTCTCTGAAGTAAGAAATATGGAACCAAAGCATGGAAATGAACAAGGGGAACCCTTTAAAACTCACTCTAGCAATAGCATCCACTGAGCATGTGGTGATGTAAATGAGAGTGCAGCTTAATAACTGGGCTCTCCTTTCTTTCATTCCTCCTCAAAATAATAAAAAATCACAGAATGATGAAGGGCAGTTATGTAATTGAATATTGTCTAAGCTGCAAGCCCACAGACTGCAAGTTCCTCTGAGCTGGAACATAAGGATGGAACATATTGAGAGGCAGTGAAGGGAAGAGATGATTTGCTGATGGGCATCTTCACTTCAATAAACAAAATAATAATAGCTTGTCACTGAAGTCAGCAGTTGCTGAGACACTGGTTAGCGTGTAGAAATATGTGGATTTGAGAGGTGCTGTGATGATTCCCATCTCTATTCCTGGCTTTGACTCAGTCCTGGGAGGTGACCTCCTTTGAAGTTTTACATTTGCCTTTTTTCCTAGCAAATGGATGAGATTCTAGTTTTTTCACCTGTTGACATGGTGAGGACTATTTGATCCCTTCAGTGTAATGTGTTGTTTTATAGGCTGCTTTTTATGTGAAAAGCAGGTCAGGGATAAGTGAATTTATATCAAAATGTACTGCTTGCTGTCCAGGATTTGGGATTGCCTTAGCTCACAGAATGATTGACTGGGAATGGTGAGAGGCACAGTTTGGACTCTGGAACACAGCACTCACTAAGGCAAGCCTGTATGCCTTCTAGTCTTGGACTGAACTCCTGGGAATATTAAATTTCTCTTACCACTTTCGGTATTTGGTTTTTGATTTTTTTTCCAGTGTCAGGTTATTTGGATAAATTTGCTCTTGTAATAAATTTGCTCTTTTTTCTGTTAAGCTTTATTACTATAGGCAGTGCAGTGGATGATGAGATTTTTTTTTTGAAGAGTGGCAAGATCTGGAAAGAGTTCATTTGGAAAATTGCTTAGCAGATTGCAAATGGTGACTAAATTATTGCACAAGGGAACTTTTGAAACTCCTGTAGTGGTAAATTTTTGACTAAGGAAATATAGAATATATAGCATCGTGTTCATGAAAACTAAGCAAATCCTTGCCCATAAATCATGTGTGGAATTAGGATTTCCCTCCTTCTTTACTATTTTCATTCTAAATTTATATGTAAAATTTTCTTCCCCAATTTCCTTACTACAGTAAAGATGTAACTTCGTGTAACTCTATCAGTAATTAAGTTATTTATTTCAACCTTTTATTTATGCCTCCTGGCTGGGTCCTGCTAGTGCAGGACAGTTGGCTATGATGAGCATTTGTAAAACCTGGCTTTGATATGGTTGGAAGGAAAAGGTTTTGATATGAACTCTCAGTGACATAGAATGTGGCAACAAGGTGCTTCAGCATTGTGAACTCAGCTGGCTTGGAGGGGTGTCATTGACTGTGTGGTTGTCACTTCAAATAAAGAACAGCCCTCAATGGGCAGAGCTCGTAGTGCTCACTGCTATTATACAAGTTGCCATTAACCTGGGATATGTTCTGTATGTTTCTAGGAATATTCTTCAGCTGATTTATTGACATATTTTTTCTCATCCTCAGGTTCTTGCTCTGGCTTTCTTTCTCTTTTTCCTTTTATATTTTTTCTCTTTTTTCCTTCTCTTGCTTGCTCTTCTTTCAGTTTTTTTCTTGCAAAAATATTTGTAGGAGTAGAGATGTACTAGAGTTGGTTATCGGAAGATCTAGACTCTGCAACACTAAAGGTTAAATGCAAAATCCGGTGGTTATCCCAATTAACTGACCCATATATGCCCTAGTTCCTGTTCCTTTTACAGGCTTTAGAGGAAGGAAATTTGTTTCCAGGCAATGTACAGTATTGCTTTGCAACCGTTTCAGCCCTGTATAGCTGGATGGGCTAGCTATATTCCCAACACTGAACTTTTCTGTGATGGTGGGCTTCTTGGTGACTCTTCTTCTGGGAATCACAAGGTAAATGTGCTCTTTGTTCAAGTGTGATTCTTCATTACAGTTGCTTGGTATGTAGGGCAGAATGGGAAGACTTAGCTTTGAATAGCAGCTGGGGATCGGTAAGTCTTAAAAGATATGGAGATTTCAATTCCATTTTGGTCAACATTTAGCTACATGGAAGCTATCCTAACTGTCTCTCACCCACTTTTTAATTATATTTTCCTGATTCAGATTTCCTCAGATTCCTTTTGATAGTGATTTTCTTCAAAGTTATGGGGGAAGACATGATTATTGCAAAAAGACTTTCCTGGCAGCAGCTTCCCCTTCTAACCAAGGAGCAACCTGCTTGAATATCATCTTGACACTAATGCTCAAGACATTTCCAAATAATTGTATATATTTGGAACTAATATCAAGGCTAGGTTGGATGGGGCCCTGAGCAACCCAGTTTAATGAAATGCGTCCTTGCCCACAGCAGGGGGAATGTAGTTAGATGATCTTTAAGGTCTGTTCCACCCCAAGCAGTATGATGATTATGTGATTCTATGATGATTCTGTGATCAGTACCTCAAGGTCTACTCAGGCAAACAGCTGGTTTGAAAGGAGTTGTTCTTCATTTTGAAATATTTTGAAATAAGAGTACTGCCACACAGTAACCAGTAGCCACTTCAATGCAGGTTGAAGTCCTTGGCTTGCTTTAAGTAAATGAGATATTGCCATCTTCTGTATTTGAACACTCACAATGCCATGGTTTTTAAGCTATTGACCATTCTGAGGTCTTTATCAGTAGGATGAGGTTTGTGTTTTGCTTCAAAGATTTTTTTTGAAAGAAATGTCCTACTGTCAAGTTTCCCATCAAAAGTTTTGGCTTGAATGAAACAAAATCTTAAAAAAAAAAAAAGTGGAAAATATGTTTTCTTGAATTTTCTTTCTCTAGTCCAAAAGTCTCAGTTAGCTGTGAGGCAGCTGTGAATTTGTTTTACATCAGAAACATGGCTTATCAATATTGTGGACACCCTGTGTTGTGTTTGGTTTATAGAATGCAGAAGTGCAAAGGTGAAAACCACATCAATAGAGGCAATTCAATGGAGAATAGAACCTAGGTATGATTTTTCTTATTTAGAGACAAGATTTGGAAATCTGGGGAATATCTAAAATATTCCATGAAAATTGGTCCAAGAAAAGTGATCGTCTAGGGAACAGACGTAATTTTTATTGCTAATGGCATTACAGCTTTTATTCCAGCGTGGAGACTGTAGTTCACAGTGGAGAATGGGGGATAATGGGATCCTGTTGCAAATTTGGAACGATCTCTTAAATGGGATAGATAGATAGAAAAGATACAATTAAAGCTCTCACTCAGTGGTTTTGCATATGGTTCCTACCAGTCTGCTTGTGTTTTCAGGTGGTCCAAATCTGAGTGGAGGTATCAGTGAGAAATAAACCATACTGTATTGCTTATCCCTGAAATCTTGAAACTGGCCTTTTATTTCTGTCTAGATCTGTCACCAGAAGCAGTGGGTAATAAGCAGCACTTGGAAGGGTTGTGTGGGCATGCAACAGCCCTCTGAAAGTTCAGTCCTGCTAGGAGACAAAAGGCAGTGCAGCCTGAGCACTTGTTTTCTTCAAGAGCAGGGACTTGAGAGCTTAGAAGTCACAGCATCCCTTGTGCTGCTCTAGGCACTGAGTTATGATTTGCAGTCTTTTTAATGAATAGTGCTTCCTGACTGGTTCTGGCTTGTTTAGGGATTTTATTTTTCTGAATGCGTTTATTTGTTGGTATTACTATCCAAGTCAGCATAACAAAGCAGGACTTGTGGTGCTAAGAGGATGGTCACATTTGGAAGCATGATTCTTCATTCCCCCACTCGGAGTTTTGAATTGCCATTTTGTTTTATCAGAAATTAAATTGTGATTTAAATTAGATGTGAATATAAGGTGTTTAGTAAGAGTTAGAACAAACAAAGAGAATTTGTTAAGTTTAGCTATATGCTTTCAGTCATTTAAATGATATTTGTGAAAAAAGTCCAAATTTGCTTTATTTGGTTGAAAACACTCTTTTTAAGATTGGAGTCAGGGCTGATTTTTCCAAAGCTTGGTGGTTGAAGTGTTCATCTGTGAAGCAGAAAATATAGATAAAATACCTGCTCTGAGAGGCTTTAAATTGATGTATCCCTACTTTGAATCAGATGCTAAGAGGATTGAATTCAGTTTATGCCCAGGTCAGCTTAACCTAACTGGTTGCAATAAAGGTGGCAACTGACTTACAAACCCCATTTTGGCATATATTATCACCACACAGAGCTGCAGTATTTTGTGTGTCCATAACTGTGGCTTTTCCAGCAACACAGCACCTGCATTCTGGGCTCTTTACTCTAGTCCTTGCTGTCATCTTCTCCATCCACAAACATATCTTACAAGTTGACTGGCTTCTCTTTTTGTCTTCAGTTTCTTTACCTGAGATGTGTGCATGAGGTAGCCGTGGCTTAATACGGTATCATGATGTCTGCCCAGATTTGGTGTCACATTACTAAGCACGATCCTCTTACCTGCCTGTGTGTCTGGGTTAAGGGAAGCATTTGACACCATGGTTTCTGAGGTGGGCAAGATGTGCAACAATGATACCATCCTGCTTTACTTATTTATGAATGCATTTATTTATTCAGTCTCAGGCTAGAGCTTATTTTCAGCTCTATACAGCCATACTGATATGAAGGATCTATTTGAGAAATAAGGACTGGTAGTGAAGAAGACCCTTAAATCCTTACCCGTCTGTGTTTCTTTGAGAAAAGTACCAGAAAAGAATGGATCTTTGGTTGGTTTTCAAAATACCTTTTCCTTTGAGGTGATTATAATAGTCCTTTAGAAATGTGCTTGTGATCTCTTCTGGAATACCAGAATTCCTACTTCTGTCTTTCCTTTCTTTCACCTGCTGGGGTGACCTTCTTTAAATATGGCAACCTCTCCATCCCTCCAAAAGCAGCCTTAATACAGACAGCTGGAGGGAGCCAGCCGCAAAAGAGGTGCTCTCAGCTCTCCTCAGAGGGACCGTACATACCATCACTCTCCCCGTTGGAACTAAAGGATTAGTTTCAGATATGATTTTTTTCTTGGTGTGATGTAGATATCAATAATATTAGGTGGAAAGAGACTAGAGTAACACTTGAAACACCTGAGTTTTTCTTCACATTTGCTTGCAGTGTGGCTTTGGACAAATTCACTGTGCCTCTGTTCCTCCTTTTAAAAACAGAAATAATTCTGATTTTCTCACTAGAAGGACATTCTGTATAAAAATCTGACATTATATGTTTGTAATTGTTCTATCTTTTAGCTAGGATGGCAGGGGAATTGTGCTTTTCAATACCATTTGTGCTGTGCTTAATTTAAAAATTTGTGCTGTTTCCATTTCTGTGTCATGCTCTGCTCTCGTGTTCCTCTGAATAGTGAGAGAGATCACTGGGATTTGGTAAGGTTTGTAAAGGAAGAAATACACCCACGAGGAAAGGACAGAATTTTGCATGCTGAATATTTTGGTATCCAGGGGAAGATGTCAAAACACCTCCAGGTGTTTGGGTTCAGCCTGCAAGTCAATCTGAGTAGGCAGCTTAAATGGGAAGGGGGGACCAATAGGAAGCATGCGGGCCACAAGCCCCTTGGTGTCTCCAAAGGACTCCTCCCACAAGTGGTTTCTCACATCTTCATTTTAAACCTATTTCCTTTGTCTAGAATGTTTTGTTTACTCCTTTTTTTACTGGTAGTTTCTCATGATGATATTTTGGGATCGCCAAATGCACATTCACCATCATTAGGGGCTTCTTCTCGTGTTATTTGCTTCATGTTCAGGGATTAGCAAGCAGATTGCAAAATAATGAGCTACCTTGTGTATTTCAGAAACATACCCCTCGCAATATGCATTTCAATGATTATCGTCACAGTTGGCTATGTGTTAACAAACGTGGCTTATTTCACTACAATCAGTGCTGGGGAATTGCTGCTTTCAAAAGCTGTAGCAGTGGTAAGTTATAGAAGAAAAATACAAAGATATATTCCTGCTGCAGTTATGTTTGTTGATGTTATTTTCAAGGGGAGAAAGATTGGGTGGACACATCTAGTCAGGTTTTAGTATGGTAGCACTTATTAGCATTCTGGTGAAATTTGATTTTTGACTGATGGGTGGGAGTATTCTTCAGGCCATCAGTAGCATTTATAATGTAATATTGGACTGTATTTATTAACCTCTTATAACAAAGTCAGTAGGAATAAAATTTCGTAGCCAAGTACATGCTTGAAAAATTCAGAGCTAAATTGTAACTTCAGGTCCTGGGAAGCAGGAATTACAGATATTTATGGAAGAGAGCTCTGAACTATCTTGTGTAGCAGAATACTGTAACTTTGTCTCTGCACAATGTGTGTCCTAGGAACTTGGAAAGGGGGTTGCTATGATTACTGGAGTTCATTTGGGAAGGAGTTGCATGGCATCTTGGCTAGGAAATACTGCTTTGATTGTTCTTGCAGAATTGTGGTGATGACACTGATTTTTATATTTATGGTATCTTAGTCACAATGAGGAAATAAATAATTCCATTTTCCCAGTAGTGATACTGCCTGTGGCTATTTCAATTGATGTAAGTTTTGAAAAATGACCAAATTCTGTAGCTAATGGGAGGTCTAGAGAGAAAACGTTTTATAAACATGACGAAAATTATGCATGTTGCCTGTGGTGCCCCAAACTCCAATTAAGGCTCTTCTGCTAACCTAAAACACTAAAGCCTGAATGGATGGATGGACTATACCAGCGGGTAGTACCAGCTGAGTGCAATGAAGGCTGTAGAAAAAAGATATTAGGTGTGCAGATCAGACCTTGATCCACTCAAACTTGGTCTTCTTCTTTGGAGCCATAATGGTCTAAATTGACACGAGTCAGGGTCTGATTCCACCTCCTCATCATTGTTTCAGCTGGAGATCTTCCACATGCTCCAAGTCGTAATTTATGGACAGCTTAGCTGTAGTAGCTGTGCCCTCACAAAAAGGGCAGCAAATGCACAGCACAGTTTTCAGTGAGGGATGTAGAGAAGGGACACAACCAGCACCATGATAATTTGTTAATAGAGGACAAATAACTTCCCATTTTATGAAAAATCACTGTGCTTTTCTCTCTCTTTTCTAACAGACCTTTGCCGAACGACTAATGGGAAACTTTTCTTTAGCTGTACCTGTGTTCGTGGCTCTTTCCTGCTTTGGATCTATGAATGGTGGTGTTTTTGCGGTCTCCAGGTGAGCACTCCTGATGTTCCTGGGGGTGAGGGCTTGGGAGACATACTGAAAGTGTGGAAGCAAGGGGAAGGGAAAGTAGGGTTCATTCCTTTAGTAGGATATGATAAATGACTACACTGTTTACCAGGTGTAGAGCTTTTTCTTACTTTGTTTAGAGTACTACTTTTAAAATCCTTTGAATGGTTTGGAAATGAATCTCTCTGTGGCTAGCCCTTAAGCTGTGGCTGCTCTTTTTCATGTAAAGGAGGAAAACTGGAGAGAAAATATTAACGCTTTCCAAACACCAATCAAGGGACGCCTTCAGAGTTTTTGTTTTCTGCGTGTGGGTTTCTTCTGCCAGTGCTTTCATTTAGAACACCTCAGACAAGACTAAGAAGTGCTGCTCTGCTCTGTGACTTTCATGAACCACTTTGTGTACTCACAGTAATGAGCACATTTAAAGTCTGTTCACATTTATTTCCCACCAGGATGTTCTTCGTTGCATCCCGTGAGGGCCACCTTCCAGAAATTCTCTCCATGATTCATGTCCGCAAGCACACTCCTCTGCCAGCTGTCATTGTTTTGGTAAATCATACAAACAAATGTTCCTGCACTAGAATTTATATTACAGGCTTGTTCTGGAGGATTTAAACAGAATTTGGGCACTGCTTGAGTCTCATTTATTAATGTGAACATGGGCTTTGGGCAGGGCAGAGGACAGGAGAAAGAGGAATGAGATTTGGAAGTTGTTCTTTCTCTATCATCTCCTCCTTGCTGTCTTGCCTATCACTGCAACCTAACTCATATCTGTCTTACTGCTCTGAATTTCTAAGGATCTGCTAGTGATGAGCTCGTTTCCTTTCAGAGAAACAAATTCCAATTAAAACAAACAAAAAAGGGATTCAGTTAACTGACAGTTGAACAAAACTTCTGTTCAACTGAAGCACCTGGGATTACCCTAAAGGCTCATTATACTACCTTACAGTGAAAAATGCAAACAGTTTTGCAACTAAGGTAATGGAGGGGGAACCCACAGCTGTCTAGCATAGTGGTGGTTAAAAAATGAGAGAGCATGTGCCTGCAAAATAATTTGTGAATTTTCTAAGGAAAACTGCTGGTGCTTTAGTGGCAATCCTATTACTGACTTCTAAAATAAGCAGCAAAGGTAAATGTTGGCCATGTGTTAGCTTTGCAGACTATTTGTATGGTAATATGTTAGGACTAAATGTCAAAATACCAACTTCAAAGTTCCTTTTTCATAGTGGCAGGAAGATTTTCACTTAACTTGCAGTCTTCATAATCATGGGTTTTCAGCCCCTCTTTTGGGATCAGTGACTGCAGTGTATCTGTATAGGCCTCTGCCATATTTAGGGACTTACAGCCAAAGCAGAAGATCCACCTACACTCGTAGGTCTAGCATAGACGAGTCTAGGCTAGTAAGATCAAATGCTTGTGGAGTTTGAATTAGTTTTTGCTTGATGCCTATAAGCTCACTGCTGAATTGTTGAATTTTATATGTGCATATACAACCATAGGCTTTGAAATTTTGAAAATTAGGCAGTGTGATTACGATGAAATGTTTTAATGAAATTAATTTTCCATAAACAGTTTGCATTTTATTTGTTTGGGTGTAGTCATACCTTGTGGGTGAATTGCATTGACTTTTTTTAGTGGAATGAAATGCACAAAATGTATTAATATATTATTTTTTTTTCCGGACAGACATTTTCTGCTATTGCATATGGTCCTATTATACCAGTGCATTGATTTCCTTTGAAAAAGTCAGATTCTTGTATGAAGATAGCCTTCCTTCAAAGACTGCAGTTTTTTTGCTCACCTTATTGCAAACAGAGTAGTGGCAGGATATATTCTACATCAATAGTAATTTTAGCATTTCCCTATTTTATTTCTCCTTTCAAGTTCTGCCCAATGTAAGAAAGAAAAGAGCTTTTGAGGATAAACTGAGAAAATGAGCATGTGTTTGAGGCTTGTTAAATTAAAAAACAAAACAAAACAACACCTTTTTTTGAAATGAAGAAATCTGTTTACGTGTGTATGTTGCTAGAGAAGTTTCCCAGTCTGACCATTCATGAAACTTTCTGGCAATCACACATCCAGTGCCAGGCATGTCCTGCTGGGACCAGACCCCCTTCAGAGCAGTGGCTCTGGTGACTCAGTGGGTCACCGCTGGACTCCTGCACATCCCACTCACAGGCCAGGTTTCCCCACTGCTTTGATCCTGAGTTTCCCATAGCAGAGTATCAGATGTCTCTGTTCCCTAAAGACACTTAGTCCTGGCACAGGAACACAGAAACAGCTGAGCTGGTGCCCCTGAGGAGGGACCCTGAACAAAGGAATCCCATGGCTTTTTATACCACACATCTTGTTCTTCCTCCTGAATCTCGGGTTCCTGCTCCATCTTCTTGTCCATCCACTTCGCTGGTTTCACTGGTCTTCATCTGCTTTGGTATCCAAAGGGTCAGCAATTCCCATCTCCTGCTGTGCCACCCAGTATCTGTTCATCTGGCTGGAGTCACCAATCTTTCATACTCTTTGTTTTCCCAAAGGTTGGCTATTTATGGCCTCTTGTCTCAGGCTTCCACACAAAGCTCAGTCTGCATTTTAATCTGCATCTCAATCTGCATGTCAGTTTGCAAGTTAAGCTACCTGGACCAGAAGTATTCCTCACCAATGTAAGGAATTTGATAGATGTGTGTAGTAACTCATAGAAGTCATGCAATCTGATTGTAATCCTCCTTTCTTGTATTTTTCTTGATAGCTCTCCTTCACTTGTATTATTGTATATAGCTTGCATTATAGTTATAACTGAGATTTTAAACTTTTAGAGGCAGAGTCTGTAGAGAAGGAATGTTCTCCAATATAATTCAGTGGTACAATTACCCTTCCCTTGACATTTACATAGGAGTTTGCTTAATATTTCTATGTAAGGAACCACCTACTTTATAAGTTGTTAGAGTTTGGAGGCCAGAGACCCACATTGGAAATATTGGTCCTTTTGATTCAGATCCATGTTGTCTGCATTGCTTTGAAAAAAAGGGGAAAAATGCTGTGAATCTAGATAATACAATTTAGTTTTCTCTGTAAAGATTTAGCCCAGTTTTTTACTGCATCTGCAGTTGATTTCACCTGTTGTCTTGTTTTAGACCTAAAGGCTTTCACTTCCAGGATCTTCCCTCTTGCTGAAGAATGGGGGGATGGTAAATTTGAGTTCTTCATGTCCAAATGCAAGGACATTTTTTGTCCAGATACTACTTTGAAATAGATCCACATAGCCTTCACCAACCATCTAACTCACAATAAAACACTCTAGTTTATACATAACCTTCTGCCTGCCTCACAGATGCCTTGTATCTCAGACTAGCTTTTTTATGAGGAACTGCATTCTGGTGTCCCCTCTCCTTCTTGCTCTTCAGTAGCTGCCTGCCTGACAGCTAAATTCTTCCTTCTGCTTATAAATATTTGCATTTATAATGTGCAATAAGTGTACACTCTGTGAGTCTGAAAGCTAAACCCAAGCTGGTGGCAACCCAGTGTGGCCAGCTGGTATCTCATGCTGTGGAACTGCCCTTTACCATGTCCTCTTTGCTCACTTCCCCCTTTGATGCCTGGGGAACTTTTTCCTTCCACAAAACACTTAGAAACCTCTGCTTTCATATGATCAGATGTGACCAAAATTTATCTGTTCCTATCATTTGCATTAGCAATGAGCCAGTAAACCTGCAGTGAGCTCATATCCCATGAGAATGCTGCCCAGGATGCTTTAGCACTTTGGTAGTGCAGTGTGCCTGTTTATTTCTGTCTGGGGACATATTTGTATTGACCATGTGTGACCACCCAGGACAGATATATATTGATCCAAAATGGTCTCAGGGGACAGCTAGACATTGATCACACACCTGATTGCATGACAAAGGCAAGCCTGAAGTCTGTGACACTCGGGTGTGTGCATAAGGCTGTGTTGCTTGTCCCTGTGGAAAAATTTGACATCACTGCTGTAAAATAATAGAGATTGATCTACTAAACCCCTCCTATGCACTTTTCTTTTGCAGCATCCTCTCACAATGATAATGTTATTCAACGGGGATCTCTACAGCCTCTTGAATTTCCTCAGCTTTGCCAGGTGGCTTTTTATTGGACTAGTAGTTGCTGGGTTGATTTATCTCAGATATAAACGTCCTGATATGCCTCGTCCTTTCAAGGTAACATCTGCTCTCTACTCTTTTACATGGACCCTCCCTCCTCTCCATCCTGTAGTCAGACAGCAAGGGAGCATTTTCTGATGTAATACGCTAACCTCTTTTCAGGAAAAACAGAGTTAATAGAAAACAGTGTTTTGCAGTGAAGACTGAGAGTTTTTCTGTCAGGTCCCCAGTGCTACCCCAGCAGTGTTCCATTCTGGAAAAGAATTCTTGCCTCTTCCCTATGCTTGAGGGGCAGAGACTGAAGCTCCTGTGCTGAGATGAAGGTGTTTGATCAGTTTTGCCTGTCTATTATGTTCAGGCTGCATGATGCAAGCTGTGTGAAAATACCTTGAGCCCTCTGCAGTCAGAGGGTTTAGATTGCAAATACTGGGTTATGTGTGCCAACCTGATTTTCAGCCAGTCCTCTATTTAATGTCTCCTTTGATAAAGGCCTGGATAATTTTACCATCAAAAAGTCACATCAAGCATAAGAATTTATGAGAGAGCATTTATGTCATTGCATATCTATTATCAAGTATGCCACTTTTCTGTGCAAATAAGTGGTTAGTGTTATTATTGTAATATTTGGTACCTGAAGTGGATTTGCAGACAGAGTAAACCCAGAAAGAAAATGTTAATGGTCCAGCCCCTTGAATAGTAGCTATTCTGGCCTTGCTTGTTTTAAGTAACATCATACAAAGTAAGCTGTCCCATTGTGTATCCAGAAAGATAATATCCATCATCAAAAATCAGAGAAATATATACCTATTTAGATGCTGCCAAGAAGACTATTTTGTGAGGAAGTAATAATATGTATTGTTGCATTCTTTTAGGCATATTTGTAAATAAGGAGGCGAACAGTACAACCTATTTTGCTTTGATTAAAAAAGATGTTTTGACAGTGCACGAAAGAGGAACAGTAATGCTTTGAGATATGAAAGGAAGAGAACAATCTCCAAGGAATTCTTAATTCTCCATTGCACTTAATGTCTTATAAGCCATGCCTGTAGGCATTTCCTTCAGAGAGTTACTAAGAGAGTGATTGTATTGGTGTTCTTGAAAATTGAGCAAATAAATTTGATATGGTTACTTTGTGCGCTTTCAACAGTGACACTGGCAAGGCTATCAGTCATACAGTCAAAAAGTGCTTTTTCAATGGCAATCAGATGCATAACACTATCAAATATCTTTATCACTAGTGAAATTACTGTTTAATTTGCTCTCTTCCTGCTAGATTTTGATTTTTACCTTAGGAAGAAAATCAATATGTTCTTAATAGTTTTAAAAAGTGACTTGAGCTGCTGGTTGTGTTTTAAAATGTTTTCTAATTGGTAATTATCAAAAAGGAAATCTTTACTGTGGTTAGAGCTGCTTACTTATATGCTGGGGGATTAGAGGAAGGGCTTTTACAATGTATTTTATTTATAGTCTTTACATTTTAGAGAAAGTAAAACACTGGAGTGTTTTAGAATGTAATTAAGAGACTTCTTTGGTACTCACTGCATAGCAGTCAGCAGGGCCTGCCTTCTGCAGTCACTGACATTTTGTGTGCCTGTTCTAGATACACTCATTTCTCCAGAACTGTAGTCTTGCACTACAGTCCTGTATTGCTGGATCTCATCCAATTTACATTTCATGGGAAGTTAAATGCCTTAGTCATTACTTTACATTGACCTTATTATTTAATGGTTCTTTGTGTCATTATTTTTCAGGTTCCTCTATTTATTCCAGCGTTGTTTTCTTTCACTTGCCTCTTCATGGTTGCACTGTCACTTTACTCTGACCCAGTGAACACAGGGATTGGATTTGCAATAACCATGACTGGTATTCCTGCCTACTACCTCTTTATTGTATGGGACAATAAGCCAAAGTGGTTCAGAAAACTACTAGGTAAGTCCTGGTGTGGTACTTCTCTCCTTCATGCTGACTCCAGGAGTTTCTCAGAGCTCTCCCCGTGTTGTGAAATCCTTCAGATCGATGCTCTCAGCTGCTGTGAGCTGGAGGTGACAACACTAGCAGCTTTTGGGCACATGCTCTAGCATTGCTCTGCCAGTGGCAATCAGTGTTCCATAACTAATGAGGTACATTCACAGCAAGGCTGTTCTTCAGCCAGTGACTGACTTTAAAAGACTGATGTTTCTTCCCCTCCCTCCCCTACAAACATCTAATTCCTTTTAAATCACCGTCATCTTCTGTGCTAATAACGACAGTACTGCACTCCTTGGGGAATCTGGAATCTTGAGCAAAAGAACTGTGATGACAGGATGAACTTGGTGTTCCCTACTGAGACCATGTGTCTGTGGACCACTGAGGAGTGTTTGGAATGGGACTGGAAGTCTCTGGAAGCTTCATGCAGATTGGGCATGGGGATACCCTCCTTAGCAGTGGCTCCTGACAAGGTGATAGCAACACATATCATGGCTGATATGCCTCTATGGAAATTATTTCTCTGCTTCATGAAGAATGACTTCTGTGTGACGTGGCTAATTGTATTTAATGCCTGAAATACACTGGGAATCCTTTCTGTACCATTTCGAAAGGTTTTGAAAGGATTCGTGGAAGTTCTGATGTGTTGGAGAAGGATTGTTGAGAACATTTCAATTAGAAGTCAGTATCATTTATTACAGCTCTTCTTTCCCCTTTTTTTGTTATTCAGGATGCTAGGCTTCCAAAATAAAGGGAATTTTCAAAGCATGATATAAGACTATTGGCAAATATTTCAGGAATGATGGATAATTTATTAAACAAAGCATAAAGAAAATTTCTTTTGCTGCAAAACTAAAACTCAGCCTGTGAAATCTTTAACTAAAGATAGTTGATTTCTATAGATGCTGAATCAAAAGTGCATATTCTCTTCTGTGCTTCAGTCTTAACTGAACATTTAAAATGAGCCTCTCACAAGAAAAGAATAGTGCTTTTATATGTAATTACAGTATAACCAGTTGTATGTATTTTCTAGATATAAATATGTTATAGAGTTATATCCTATCTGCTGTAGAATATGTGAATTTCCCTCTCAATAATGCTGGGAAGTCCATAGGCAATAGGGCAGAAAGTATTTACAGAAAAAAGGTGTTAGTTTAGGTTAGCAAAATCTTAATTTTATAGCTGAAAAGCTATAAATTACTTGCAGTGTCCTGGGAATGGGTAGAAATATTCAGTACAAATTAAGGCAGTTGTATGCAGAAGGACATTCTATTAAGTACTTGGGGTTTAGTCTGTTTATAATCTCTCAGTCTTGACATTTAGGGTCTAGGACTTTTTCCCTTATCAAATCCAGGAGCTTTTTGGCATTTTCTGTCATGTCTCAGAGGTTTTAGAATACAGCTCCTTGAATCTTTGGCCACGTGATGACAGTGTTGAACTACATTACTTGAGCAAGAGAAAGAATATTCTCTTTAAGGTAGACTGGGTAGATGTGAAGATTCTTCTGCCAGCTGTGACAATGAAGGTGAATAATTTCTAGCTTTTGAGATAAAACAAAATTCTCCTCCTAGAAGAAGTCTTTATGCCTGTGTCATATCTATGGATGGGCATGGTGTACTGGCTCAGAGGGGAAGGCAGCAGAAGCCACTCAGTGAGGGAAACAGCTTGTTTGCTTTGCAATTATTATGCCCAAAATAACAACAGTAATGACAGAAAACTGATGCTGACAGTCTTGAGGCGTAGCAGAGTGGAGACTTACTTGTGAAACAAACAGATTTTTCTTTTCCCTAAGAAGAAGCAATAAACCTTCTGTATGGAGTCATTAAGCTGGCATTATTTTGGGAGACCCTTTGTGCAGCCTGAAAGCATTTACAAAAAATACTGAATGACGATAAATTCACTTAAGGTACCTCTGTGAGATATAGAAAAGAAATTGGGCAGCTTCAAGCTTGATATTCTTACCTTAAAACAATATGGCTTACATAGGCATAAAAGTGTAATTCTAGACATGAGGTACAGGACAGTATAAAAAAATGGGATTGTCATTTAAGAGGTAGATTTTTGCCAGAGTAATTACATAACTTTCTATGAGAAGGTAAATGACTTTTTTTTACAAAGGAGAATGTGATGAATCCAATCTACTTAGAAAGCATTTTGTGTGGTACCAGAGGGGAAGTAGGAGCCTGCTAGGCTGAACACACTGCTGTGCTACCAGTACTGTTCCCAAGTTGCTTCACGTGCCCAGATCAGCGCATGGGCAGCTGGTGTGGGGCTTTGAAAAGTCACCTTCTTGAGGCATTGACTGGTTCAGCTGCCCACCTGTGCTTTGGCAATGAGAGATGGCTGTTGCTCATAAACCGCATGAGGTGCAAATACCCGTGGGTACAGAGCAGCCCCGCATAAGGTCAGAGGGAATACCCTGAGTAGGCTTTGTAAGCATCAGAGGAAAAGGATAATGAGCAACCAGAATGAGTAGCAGGATGAAAGAGCCAGCCTGAAGATAAATATATTTCTGAAAGGAGTTTCAGGCTGATTACACTGGCAGAGCCCTTGAACAGATTACCTAAGGAATTCTCTCCCAAGGCTGAAAGTCTTTGTTCTGTACTTATGGCATTTACATTGCCCATTCTCCTTACAAAACTGCTGCATTGAACAAAAGGTATCTTTACAGCTTCTAGGGTTTGTAGATTCTGGGATGGTATTTTGCAATGGGAATAATAACATTTTGTTCTCTCCACTTCCAAAGGAATTTTTCTGTAGCACTAGATATGCTGGGACAAATAATTTTCAGCTAATACAGACTTCATTTGACCTCTGCATTCTTGTTTTTTGTAAAACTAATGTGAAAATGAAAAAAAAAGTTGAGCCTAGCAAATCTTAAGCAGCAGATCAATATGTAAAAGGATGCATCGCCTGCACGAGAATGCTTCTATCTGCACTTCCTCAGTTGAAAACCCAACCTTATACTCACACTTAAAACATCTATTTCTTTACAATTGTGAGGAGGTAAAAAGTTGAATCCTACTTTTTTTTTTTATAGCTGAGCCCTTGCTGGAAATGAGATCTCTTTATATAACAAAATATCTCTGCCAGGGTTATTTAGCAACACCAGAGGATGACACTTGCTCACTTAGGACAAAGTGTTATATGCTCAATTTGCTTCTCTTTGTTGAGTTTGTGGTGGGATCCACAGGAGATTATCTCAGCATTTTGTTGTTACAGATTTCATGTCCATTCATATATGTGCAATGAAATTCCTGCTTTCTTTCCTCACCTAAAACTTTATGTGGTGCTTGTGTGGATATAAGGTCTTAGGTTTTTTTTTTTTTTTTAATTTTTTTTTTTTTTAAAATAAAGATTGTTCCCTGGGACCCATTTGCAGTGAATTCTCCTCTCAAAAAGGGAAAATTAGGATTTAAAGTGGGCTGGGGAAGTTATCTGCACTGTCATGGTATGTTAAGTTGTCTTGTGACAAATGTGAAACTGGTCCTGTAACTCTAGGTACTGTTCCAGGCAGACAACATAGAGGTGCTGACTGGAAACAGATTGGAACATTTTCACAGGGGAAAATGCTCATTATAGTGATTTATTCTGAGTACATTGCAAACAAAAAAATGCAAAGAATGCCAGCTCCTCCAACTCATTTGCTCTGCTGTGGCTTCATCTGAGGAAAGAGAAAACGTGCTGCATGGAAATGGAGGGCTTGGCAAGGTCTTGCTGCTGGTGGGTCTGTCCACTTAGGTGAACAAAATCACAGCCAGCTCTAGAGATGCCCAGCATTTCTCTCTGCTGCTGTGACCTTTTCCAAGAGCTCTCATGCTGCTGCTCAGTTTCATAAAAATTCCCTTTTTCCCTTTGTTTTTCCTCAAAGCTGGAAGGGCTGGGATGGCAGGGGTGAAGCCCTGTTGTTTCCCTGCTGCTGGCTTTCCTCCTGCAATTTGTCCCTGCTACACTCAGTCCAGCTCTGATGTCCCCATTACAAGTAGGGAAGACAGATGGGAGGAAAATGCAGTGCCTGGAGACTCTCAGCCTCTCTGCCCCTATCAGTTTATGGTCTAAGGGCAACCTGGCTTTGCACTGAACTGGTGACATCCAGAGAAAAGAGGAAAGGATGGTAGAATCTGCCTTAGAAAGGAGGTCAGAGAAGTGTTTGAAGTTCATGTCTTCTGTGAGTTGCCCTGTTTTACCCTCCTGGCTTTGCACTGTGTCAATGTCAACATTCATGCCAGACATTCAAGGAAAATCAGAACTTTCTTTTACAAGAATTCCTGCTTATTTAAAATAGGATACTAAGAAAGAGTGTTAAGTGAAGAAAAATGTGAGAAAATGTTCTGTTACTATTCTGTATGTGCTATATGTGAATTAACTGTGCCATTTACGCATCAGTATCCTAAAAAGAAAGCCACCAAAAGCACCAGAAGGAAATAAATGTCCAGAGTGACAAAAAGAAAACATGAAGTTGGATGGGTGATTTATTTTTTTTTTACTCTTAGGCAGGTCTTGGCACAGATAAATTAATTTATTTGAATTCTTCCAGACTTTTATTTCAACATACCATCTTGATTAAAGCTAAGCAGTTATGCAGAGTATATAATTTTTTAAGATAGCCTTTAAAAGCATGCAGATTTCTATTGAATGAGATTATACATCCATACCCTTCCATTATTATTGTATATGCATAAGCTTGGATCGGAGACACAGAAAACAGTTAAAAAGAAGAAAATTTTGAGTTTAAATGGTATATGTGATATATGTGACCTTTGTGAAGTCTATGTGCAAATAGCCTTTATAGAAGCTAAGTTAATTTTCCTGACTGCTTCTCCTTCTTCATCTCTCCTGCAAAACATTACCATTTGTATGCTTTTATCTTTGCAGAAAGGTTGACCATAACATTGCAAATCCTCTTGGAAGTCGTCCCAGCAGAGGAAGATCAGGAATCATGATCATCATGTACAGCTTTTGGCTTGGTGTTTCATTTCTACCTGAAATAAGAGAGTAGGGAGATTTATCCCCCTTCCTAACATGCTGCAAACTGGAGGAACAAGTCAGAGTCGTGATGGATACCGAACAAGTCGCTCACCTGAATTGTCTTTTATGATGCTGTTGCAAAAATTTTTTTAATGTGATTGCTCTATATGTAGAAAGCAAGTACTTGTGCTATGAGGGAACTCTTTTCTATTTCTTTTGGTACAGTGTCTTATTTTAACAAACTGTAAGTTCGTCAAACTGCAATTTTGTTTGCCTTGTCACTAAAGATGGGTTTCGGTGATGTGTAATGGCTGGGTGTACTGTGGAGAATGTGTCTTGCTGTCTGTCCCTGGAGATCTCAACTCTCACCAGAGAAAGGGTGAGATAAAGCTGATGAGTTTCACATACTACATTCTTCCCATCACTCTGTTTGGCAGCCTGATTTGACTTATTTTGACTCTCTGGAAGAGCCAGCATACAGATGCAGAAGCACCACTCCCCAGACCTTTGTGATGGCAAGCTCAAGGTTTCTTCATTACAGAGTTCTTATACCATAGCCAACAGAAACATATTTTTAGACTTAATATTTCTTCCAGTGGGGCAGAAAGATTTTAGCATGGAAATTTTAGCAGTAATTTTATGCACGTTAAATTTTTTACCAGACTGGAATTGATCGCTGGTTTTACCAGCGTTTGTATACCTACACACACAAAATCCAGCAAGTTGAGTAATGACCTTCAAATGAGTCAAAATATTTGAAGGTCACCTCCACTGCTGTATGAGTATTTCCTATCTGGAAACATATGGTCCTGCAGTTATCAGTCAGGCAAACCTGATTTTAAAGTTTTATATCAGCACTGGTGGGCAGAAATGGATGTCGGTGAGAACATGATAAAGGCATGACAATAAATGCAATACTTTTTTATGAATAAGGTAATACGCAGCCTACAGCAGATTTGCTGATTTGAGTAGGATGTGTACCTGATCTGTACACATCGAGCACACTCCCGTTAATAAAGCTTTGGAGGAACATGTGCTTTTCCTGTCTTCTCATGGGTTTTACCTCAGCAGAAACAGAGAAAGGCCTTCAAAACTTGTAAAGTAAAATCAGTTTCATCCCCAGAACTATATTTTAGCTGAGCTCTGGCTCAAATATGAGCTGAAATTTTTCCCTTTTTAAATGATAATTGTATAGCTAAAGAAGTATTTTAATAATTAGAAATTGAGTTTTATGTTCTTAATGACTACTCAACCTTAAGGTTAATGTTTATTAGCACTCTGATAAGAATATAACACCTAACTATTGAATGCACTACTATTTGAGATGTCTGCTTTCAGCAAATCATGTTTCATGAAAATTCTTATGGAACTAAGCAATATTTAACTTCCTAAACTGGGAGAAAAGCACAACTGGTAGCCAGACCACTACAGTAAAGGGAGACTGTGTATTGTATATGTGTTGTATATATCCAGAATATCTACTGCTTTAAAGGTGTAAAGTAATGTCTTACGTGTATACATTTTTTGATTTTGTATCTCTGTGGTGGTATTTCACAAAAGTAGGGAAATGCAAGTAACTGCTTATGCAGAAGAGCAGTAATTTAAGACACTGAAAGCATTTTGCAAACAGTGTTTTACTTTAAATGTTTTCTGTTTACGTTAATTTAGTGTTATTTGAAATGTTTTTAGGCAAACATTTTGAGAGAGTTTTTTTGTGTTGACAGTGGATGTGTTTATTTAGTACTTACATTTGAGTCACAATTCTGCCTTTGAGGCCATCTCCTGCCATCCCTGTTCATTGGGTTTGGCCTCTGTCATCATGGAGCATCTTCAAAGTACACAAACTCTACTTCTCTCTGACAGAAATAAACTGTCTGGCACCCTGCAGTGGTGCACCTAACCCATTCCTCCCCTAATGAATGCAAAGGGCATGAGATCAAGAGCAAAACTACTTCCAGAGCGACAATGGATGCAACTTTTTCATTCTGACTGTTTCATTCCCTTGTATTCACTCCTGTTGTACCACATTACTTGAAAGTTTAATTGTAGGCAGTGTTAAATTGTAGAAATAAATGGACTCCATAAACATAATTGAATGTTGCTTTATTTTACCATTGTGGTCTTTAAGGTTTAGAAAAGTTTCTGAAGCCTGATTCAGTGAAAATAGTTTTATTATGTTTTGTTCATGTAAAGGGTTAATTTATCTTGAGCCAAATCCTAGGACTTGTTGGTTGTGAAGTTGTATATTCTAGGAAGAAAAAAGTTTGCATGCAAAATAAAAGCCTGGGTTTTTTGAAGGTGCACAGGGATTTTAATTTCAGGTTTAGTTTCTTTAGCATATGCAAGTACAGTACAAAATAATGTAATTGCGTTTCCACTGTATTATTAAAGTCAGTATTAAGAATTTTTATTACACTTGAAAGTGAGGCATATCTTCAGAAATTGACAAAAGCTATTTTTTCTTAAAGCATCAACTCTTATAAGATTAAGTATTTCTTTTCAGAGTCATAGAGGAAATTCTTCTAGACTAAAGGACGGACTTTATATATATATTTTTTTCTTATTATAGCCTGAGGTGGTCAGGCCAATGAGACTATTTCTGTGGAGAATTTCAGTGGTTCCTCTTTTTCTTGCCTTTTGCACTTTCATATCAACTGGATGTGCCAAAAGATATCTTTCTTTCTTTTTAGATGGTTGTTGCTGTTTTTTTTTTTTTTTTTTCTTTGAATTTGTTGTTTTTTGGGGTGTCAGTAGAAGTGTCACTGAAGGCAAGAAGAAATGAACATCTTATATGAATAGCAACTACTGCTAAGGTTTAGTATAACATGGAGAAACTGTTCAGCACCTGAAGCCTCTGAAGGGGCTGTCATGCCTTTGCATCTTCTAATCTGGAGCATCACAATTCCCCCATAAGAATTATTTCTTTTCAATTCAAATTGCAATAGAGGCTTCTTTTGACCACACTACATCTTCCATATTTTTCGGTCTGAATGAAAAACAAACCAAAAAACTTAGCTTGCCAAAGGTTCATGTGCCTTTCACTATATTTATATAAATACAACTCTTTGTGTGAATATGTATGCTCCTGTGTTTTCAGTTTTCACAGGGAAAATCAGGGTTCAATTTAAGAATAGTTTTCAAATATTTTTCTACAGAAGAAGGTAGAAGTTACCTATATCCACAAGGCATGTAATTGTGTTGATGTAACAAGATAAAGATGATTTCCCATTATGTTCAGTGCTTCCCAAATTTCTGACTTAAGAGTTAGCCATATATCAGGATCATATTTTAATTAGCCTAAGTCTTTGAGAAATGGGTGTTGATCTTTCTTAGGAGAAATTAGGTATTTTATGTTTTCAATGTACCTATCAAATATTGTGTTTAATGACCAGCAAAGCACAGATAGCTTGGACGGCAGAGCATGGAGCAGGTAATGAACATAGTGAAATCCAATAAAAAATTGTGTTTATATCTGCGAAGGATGCAAAGTACAATGTCTGGCATTTGAACCCAGGCAGGAGTGGTTGGGGGAAGTGCTGGACAATGTGTGATGACCCCTAATGGTCCTCCAGCTGCCTAAGGCTGGAAACTCTTCTGTGGGACAACTATCCTAAAAGTGTACACTTCTGCCCATGCCAGTTTGTGTTCTGTCTAAGGTGCTGTGGAGTCCCTTTTAGCCTGGCTCCCCTCTGGTAGGCTGAGTCTCAGGGAAGGCTGGTACTGGCAAAGGCAGATGGCAGATAGAGATATCCCTGTGCCTTTTCTGTAGAAGACAACACTTGTGATTTTTCTTTAGCCCCTCGAACATCTCCCCGCATTCTTTGAACCATTCTTCTCTGGTGGCATCTGGAGTAGCTGAGGAAAGCCTCCATGCCTTAAACACCTCTGGGGATTTGTTGAGACTTGGCAAACTGATGGAATTTTTCAGTTGCCTTTAGAAGCCTGTAGAATTTTCTTGTGTGTTAGTCCATCTTTAATTTGTTTTCCATTGTATTTTTGCTAACGAACTCTTGGGGAACATGTCAACAATTGACACTGTTTCTGTTTATATTTGCTTTCTTGTTTGTTTTTATTCAAAGAAACTTTTGAAATAATTTTGCCTTGAAGTGCAAAGATCCAAATGGATAAAACACCTGTTCCAACAAAGGATTAACTTTATCAAGAGAGAATTTGGATCCTCTTCATATTCCCTGTAACAGAACTGTCTATGGTGTTTAGATGTATATCAAAGCTTTGATATTTTCTAAATATGGTATTGGTGATGATCCAACATGGTTATAAAGATGCTGTGGCTATAATGAGTTTTATGCTCCTGTAGCTGATTCTCTGCTCCCAACTCAGGCTAAAAAGTGTTCCAACTGCTAAGCTTCTCTACAGACTTTTTTCAGATCCAGGAATTCACCTACATCTCCTTTGAAAGGGAAATGTCATCCCTTCCTTTGTGGTGCACCTCGGCCCCTAGAGCTGGTTGTTAGCAGGTGACTTTAGCTCTTGACAGGCTCTTTGTCGAGCCCAGAGCTTGTTCTGTTCAAGGGAAGCTGGAACCCTGGGTTTTAAAAAGTAGCTGGCTTTTGCAATCACCTCTCTCATTTGTACTTAAAATGTTTTGTAAAGCTGTTAGATAGGGATTTTGGTGCTGTTTTTTTTAATGTGTTCTTTTGTGTGTGTGTGTCTGTGTGTGTGTGATTTTTATTTTTTTTCCCCTCCCTGTTAGTTATGAGAAGTTAAATGTTATGGGAACTTCTAATTTTACCCTGTACCTTTGGCTCTGCCTGAAGAAAGCCATTTGATGCAGTTTCAGCTGCCAATATCTCTTTGCCGCTCAGTCATTACAGTGTGATTGGATCTAAAGCACATGTATAATTTGCTGCTAGCAATGCTGGCTTGTCTTAATTACGACTTCCAGCTGATTTCTAACAATACTCACCAATGAATATGCACAGCATAGCAGTCAGACTGGTGCAGATGAATAACTCTTCTCAAGAACTTGAGCTTTCATGCTATCTATGTATCAAGCTGTTCAAAAGCATCAAGGCAGGATCTCTGGCTGAAACTGGATGAAGGCTTTCAGTAGGGCTTATCTCACAGCCTAGAACACAATGAGTGCAAAGCCTGAGATATTTTAGATATGTTTGCATTCTTCCACATTTGGCAAAATTTCTGGGAAAAATGAGGGAAATCTAAGGGCTTTAAACGTTACCTCATAAGCAGATGATTTCCCCAGTGCTTTCTTCTGCATTCACCCTGACTGAAGGCTACAAATACATTTTCACGGAGAGCATTTCTATTCAGTGTCTCTTCTGCAAGGCAGCTCTTCGAAACGTCTGTATTTAATTTTAAGCTAAGTGCTATTCTTGTCCATCTGCTTGTGATTTTTTAAAACCTCCTATTTTTCCTCACCTGAAAACTGTCATGTCATAGAAAACTGGTTTTCCAGGCTGTAACAGTACTTTTAAAAAGTAACACAGTCATAAATTAGGATCACATAAAGCTCTAAAGTAGTTCCAAGCAGCTCCCTCCTCAGAGGCTCATATAGTTATTTGCAGATTGCAGCTGGAGGATCTTCAAGTTTATCACAGCAAATACTCTGCTCCTGTCAGGTATCAAGGATGTGATGTTTTAATAGAATCCTTGCACTTGCGCTCCAACACCTGATTAGAAGTCCTGACTTGGCCAACTTGGCATTAAAAAATTTGGGCATGTGGTAAACCCCACTCAAGGTTATGAAAACTCTGTGGGGATAGTGAGAAATTTGGACAAGCTGAAAGACTACATACACAGCAGTGAATTTTATGATTAGCCATCTATGTATACTCAATTACTTGCATATTTTTAATTACCAATAGCTTCATTAAAAGTACCTGTTATACTGTTCTAGAGGGATATTTCAGGTTTCCTGAGGTTTTTTGTTTGTTTGTTTTGGTTTATTTGTTTTTGTTTTTGTTTTCTTTTTTATTCTTTTGGGTTTTTAAATTTTTTTTTATTATTATTATTTTATTCTTCCTTTTTCTTTCCTTTGTTTTTGAGCATTATATCCAGGACAGCTCCCTCAGGTGTTCTGCTTGAAAGCTGGGGCAGACAAAGAAGCTTTTAAGGGAATTCTCACTGTATTTTCTCTACATGTACTGCACAGTGCAATTCAATATTCATAAATTACTTTGGCTGCTGTTAGTATTTCCCATCTCTGTTTGCTAATTCATGTACCAGATATGTTTAAAGTGAATCATTAAACAGGGGATTTGATGCTAGTTCCACATGCAACAGCTCACTGTTGAACAAAACGCCAGTGCCTTGTACTGATGCTAAGCCCTACCTTTGATTTTGTAATAAATATAGGAGTCAGAGGCAGAATAAATCAGATCCTGTACTGTCAGGTTGGCAGAGATGATTGATCATACCTTTTTGACAGCACTGCATTTGACTGCAAATCTCATGCAGCCACACTTTAGATCATATAGAGGCATCTGGATGATGAAAAGCAGGCTGGCTTAGAAGACAGCATACAGTGCTGGACCACTGTCATATTTATTTAGTGGTATGTCTGCTAAAATGCTTCAGGTTGTAGCTCATGGTAATAATTCTCTCTGGTGTTGAATACATCTTGGCCCATTTTTATTCCTTTACCCATATTTTAAACAAAAAATCCTTTCCAAAATGGAAACATAAAGTCTTTATCTAAAGCAGACACATGTGGGTAATAAAATAGCTCATCTCTGCACACACTTAAGAGTGCCATTTTAACAAATGAAATCATTCTGTGTTAGTCAAAAGGTTAGGTGGTCACCCACTCATGTTCTTCCTGCTTTAAAGAAACCCTGTTTACACAAGTATCAGAAACTCTCTAGTCCTACAAATGTGACTTTGGTTGCTGTTTGGCTCTTGGTGATGGATGTCTGCACCAAAGCCCTGGTCTTGAATATTGAATTTGGATCTGAAACCCAAAAATTTATCTGGGCAGAGGTAGCAAGGAGCGACACCCTGTGACTCTCTCCCTGTTCTGCCTTGTTGGTGAGAGGTTTGTGTATCTGTCATAAGAATAGAACTCATCTGGAAGCTGTTCTCATGGAGAAATTGTAGTTCATTCATGTTGTGAATATGCCTGCATACAAACTACTTACTGGTGCAGCACATTGTGTTGGTTTTTGCACAATTTTTGTTATTTGATGTTATTTGAGATGCATTTATGTTTGGATTTTATGGCTTTAATTCGGCTTTCTCTTTTATAATACAAATTATTTTCTGCATATACGTATACATGTATGTATGTAGTCTTTAGGACCAGTGATGCAGAGCTGCTCTCCTGTGTTGCAGGTTTAGGACAATCAATGAAGTATTATTTAATGCATGCCAACTTCTTTTTTAATACTATTTCTAAAGTAAATTGCAGCAAGTACACAACTATCCACCATGGAATAATAAATTGATATAGAATGTGTGGGGAAAGGGCAATAAGCCAGAATCATTAAAAAGCTCAGTGCACCACTCCAGCAACAGAAAGCAGTTGTAAAGCTCAGGTTGGAATTGCACGCAGCAAATGGTGTACACCAGCAAATCTGGCCCTGGTAATTTTATTGCAAATGACGTACAAGCCAGAAGAACATTTAGGTAATTGAAATTAACATTTTTAAGAATGATCTACAAAGCAGTGAATGATAAGTCCTTTCAAGCTCCTTGTAGCAAACCTATCGTATTTCACACTCTCTTTTTCTCCAATATAAATGAGCCAAAATAACATGGACCCTCTTTTCCGTGAGAACATCTTTTTGGTAAGGTATCATACCAGCCCCTAGTTTGCCAAATACTACAAATATGCATGGAATGAAAGCCTGTTATTTGGTGTTGGAACAAAGTTAAATAAAAAAGGAAAAGATAATAAAAAGGAGCTGTTGGAAAAACATTAAACAGATTTTTTTTTTTAATTGATGCAAATCTGCACCTGTGTTTACTCATATCAAAGTGACTGTGCATACCAGATCATGTGAACATAGCCCTTGGGTAGGTAGAAAGGCTGCTGCAAACTTTGAAGTCCTTTGGAAGGTGTAATCACTACTGGAAGACTTTGGATATTCTTCGCTGATACTCTCAAAATTAAAAAGTTTTTTATTTTGTATTTCACCAACTCTATATTTTGCGACTTTGCTCTTAAAATACAACCATATCCTTTCTTTCTAACTAAACTGATGAAAGAGAATATTCAATCTCTCAGGCAATAAATCAGTTTTTTTAATACTGGATCAGCTATTTAAATCACTGTTTGACCATATTATTGGCCACTGTCTCTCATTAAGCTGCCTCCCAAAGCCACCAAGTAGGGAGCTTGCTATCTTACAGTACACCATCCAGGCAACAAGCCTTTAAAATGAACCTGTGAAGAAGTGGGAACACTGCCTTGCATCATATTGTGCACGGGGGTGGATTTCCCTGTGGATTAGAACTAAAATCCCACTAGAACCCTTTATAAAACTGAGGTAGTTTTGCTCATCTCAGTTCTGTGCAGAAATCTGACCATCGCTTTCTAGTCTGTCAATCTGAGCTCTTTGATGAATACCAAATTAATTTCAAAAAAATTAGAGTCAGTAAAACAATTTCTGTAGAGGAAGTAGCAGTGTCGGGAGAGAGATGGAAATATGGGTTTACATTAAATTCCCCCTTTTTTGTCAGAAGTACTACTGCAAGTATTTAAAAAAAAATAATTTCTCCAGATTTATATAAAACATTTTGTTCTCAAATAAAAGCAGGCAAATATATGTGCATGAGAGAAGAAATAAAGCATTGCAGGTGGGGGAACACGTAAGAGCAATGTTCTGTGTACTGATCCTGAAACTCTGGGGAAAGAGTGAGTGCTTCAGGAGGGGAGTTGTGCTGCCAGAATTTTGGGACTCTAATATTCCTGTCTCTTCTCCTGAGCACCTGCAGCTGCAGTCTTTCCTTTTGTGGAGATATTTGACTGGAGTGGTTTTCCCTGTCTGGGTGGTGGAAAAGGTGAAATGGGCAAAGGTACCTGGGAAAGTCATCAGCTCCCATGGAGCTCCTGTCTCCATGGGGGATAATTAATTCAGCTTCCTGGAGAGGTAAACACGTCTCAGGGGGAAAAAAAGTTAAAAAAAAAGAAGGCTCAGTTCATGAGAGCAATTGTGAAAACTGGGTTATTTTAAGGGGCTGGAGAAAAGGAGAAAGATAACAGTAGGGAGACAGGCTGACTGAGGACAGTATGCCAGCCATCACCTGTAGGAAAGAATAGACAGAGTTTTCTCACTATGAATTTCAGGTCCTGGTGTCTTGAAGAGCAAAGTACAGGCTTAAAGTCCCCTTAGAGAGGGATACCAGAGATCCAAACCTATCTCCTCTTCCGGAGGAAACTAGTGGTTGCTGTATGAAACCTGAGGGCAGGTAAGAACTGCCTGGGACAAGTTATAATGACCAGGACTGAGCTGAAAAGAGGTCCAAGCTATTGTGGCATTCATTTGTATGAACAGAGAATGAATGTTCATATGAACCTTTAAAAAGATCTGATTTACCTTCCATGTTTTTCCTCATAATTACATTCAGGCAACAAATGCATTTGAGTGTGGGTGACATTGTACCAATTAACAAACTGTGGTTTGACAGTCAACTTATGTTCAACAGTATTTGAGAAATATTGTTTTGAAATCTTTAGTCTACAATTGAGGAATTATATTGATAAAAAAATTGTGATTGATTGTTTGAGACAGGCACATAATATTTTTTCTGTTTTGCTAAGGTACCTATTAATGTTGTATATGTCCCATACCTGGAAATGTTCAAGGCAAGGTTTGATGGGGCTTTGAGCAACCTGATCTAATGAAAGGTGACCCTGCTTATAGCAAGGGGGTTGGAATAAGGTGATCCATGAGGTCTTTGCCAACCCAAACTGTTTTATGATTCTATTCCAAACATTTATGTTCAAAGGATAACAAGAAGAGCATGCTCAAAGAGCTTCAGTTACAATTACACTTTTGAAGTAATAAAAGACTAAATTTAAAGACAGCAACAGATTTTGGGTTTCTTTTTAAACATCTGGTTTGTTATATTTTAAACTGAGTAACTGAGTATTTAGATTTAACAGGAACTTACAAAGCCATAATTTAGAAGTTGTAGACTCTTTTTTGAATGGTAATATTTTTTTCCTCCTGTGTTCGTATTGCTCATGGGGTTCCAAAAGTACTTTGAAATGTTTGCTTGCAGTTCAAGTCCATTCCTAAAAGATTGTGTTAATGAAAAAAAAAAGCGCTTTGCTTTTATTTTCTGCACAGTTGATATTCTTGCATTCTTGGCAATGCTAGGAGCAAACCAGGAGCTATCATTCCAGAAGCAGCTATCTGAAGTCTAGGTGGACTTACAGATTTTACATCAACAGGCTATTTTGCAGAAATCCTTTATTCTTCATTAAAAAAATACAGGTTTGACGAGTCTCATGATACTGCTGTTTTTTTATCTATGTTTCTGTTATTACAAAAATTGATTGTGACTCTAGCTGTTTTTTTTTATCTATTATAATATGCCACATTCAATACGCTTTTTTTTAAGACAACAATTTATGTTTAGAAGTTCTAGTCCAGAAGATCTTATCTTTTATAATTTCTTTCTGGTTTTCACTAAGTTTATTTCTAATAATTGGTAATGCTCAGAGTCCTGCATTTCAATCTGCAGTTTGTTTTGTCTTCTTTCCAAAACCTTCAGCAACATTCTGCTACCCTGGGTACTCAGTGTTTGTTCTTGTAAACAACTACAGGATTTCCTTACAAAGAGATTATTGATAGAACAAGGGGGAATGGCTTCCAGCTGAAAGAAGGTAGGTTTAGAATGGATATTATTTAGAAATTTTTCCCGGTGAGCATGGTGAGGGCCTGGCACAGGCTGCCCAGAGAATCTGGGGATGCCCCATTGTGAATGACTGAGGCATGGACTCAGACCATCAGGGAATCTAAATAATTTATTCAAAGAAACACTTTTTCAAGGCACAGTATTTCCTTACATGTAATTCTCATACCTGACCTATCCCACGTTGCCACATCAGCAACAAACTTTCTCAGTGTCCCTATATGGGGTGAGCACGTGCTGTTCGCCCATCTGTCAGCTTCCAGCAGGCTCCTGTCTGCAGGGCTCTGCCATGTGGCACCTCCTCTCCCAAGGTCAGACAGAGACAAGATGCCATGTGCTCCTTTGTGCTGCCATGTGCTCCTGCAGGCACATCCCATGGCCTGCAACTCAACTCCATCCCACACCCCGTTCCTGAAAGTGTTCAAGGCTAGGTTGGATGGGGTGCTCGGCAATGTTCTAGTGGGAAGCATCCCGGCCTGTGGCAGAGGGACTGAAACTAGATGATTTTTAATGTCCATTCCAGTCCAAATCACTCTATGATTCTGTGAGTGCCTCAATAGAATAATTTTATAAATGTAAGTATGTAGAAATTCCATTTTTTTGATGATCTATGGCTGGTTCTGCAACTAAAAAGCAACACTGATCCTGTTAAATATTGCTTTACAAAAAACATTAGGAAAGACCTGTTATTGTGCTGTGTTATAATTTCATCTCAAGTTCTTTTATTTCTTTTTCTCAATGTTATAGCTTGGAATATGAATATTCGTCTTTTTTCACTCTGGTGCCAAAAATGTTCTGGTAACTGTAATCCCAGAACTCCCTGGTAACTGTAATCCCAGAACTCACTAAATGCCTTTCTTAACGTCTCTGTATTAAAATAATTGGCATCACTTCACAGATTATGCACCAGCTTCAGCCTGGGTTACAACAAACTCTGTAACCTTTGTGTAGTGGTACACAAAGTATCTCCCCGCATTACCAAAATTTTACATAGCAAAACATGTTTTTTTAAATCTACAAACCTTATAGTTTTCCATTTAGTCTTTATAAAAAGTTATAATAACTTTATAGTGTTATTCTTTTTCCTCATGTCCTATAGTACAATATTTCTCTTGGCAATTCCTTTTGTTTTCTTTGTATTTTAGGAGTCACACATAGAAATGTAAAGCTCTTCAAGGGCTGTCTCCTTTTGGATACATCTATTAACATATACTTATGTAAATGGCCAGGAGAGTACTTTCCTTTGCTCCTTATTTTTTTCCCCTCCCTTAAGTGGATCAAGCTGAACCAAAAACGCTATATTCCATCTGCATGAACAGCCTTCCAGAAAAAATAAGATCAGATTAAGAGCTGTGGATGCTGGATCTTTGAAGATGTATTCATTTCACTTGCCTCTAACCATCTGAAAACTCAGGACTTAGCGCAAGGCTGGAAGGTCTCTGTAGTCACTGGACACAAACTGGTCCTCCCAGGAGACAATGTGAGCTATTCTGGTATATGAAGGATGAATTTTTCTGTGTCCGCCTTCTGCTTGTAGTGGAGTTGTACTTTCTTGTCTCTCCAGCACTGTTGGACTTTGCTGCCTTTCACACCCTTTGACGCATCTCAGCTCACAGCATTTTGAGAATGGTAGTTTTTCTCTTCACCCCCTCTGGATCAGTCTGGTTTTCCCCACTGACCATAGAGAATGCTCTTAGACTATAAAAGAGTTAAGTCACACATCAGAAGCCAAGGCAACTGAGAATTTAGAAGAGCTAAATCCCAGTATTTGAAGCAATAGTAATAAACCCAACAATACTGTACATTCAACTAGCAGTGCACGTGCCTGAGTAAGAAGACAGGATAATGTGCAGAGGGAAGAAAACATTTGTGGAGAATGCAGAAAAAAGGGTCATTCAGTCCCACTCCAAAAAGTATGTTGGTGTCACTGGGGCAGATGGAGATTTTATAGGCATGGAGTTAAGGGAAAACATTTGGGTTTTTGTTGGCTTTTTTTCTTTTTTTAAGTAAACCTCAAACACAAATTTTGAAGGAGAAGGTACCAAATATACAGTGGTCAGTGCCAGTGATGGGAGCCTTTAATTCAGATCTTCCCATCCCTGCAGTGCTGCTGGGGACTCTCCATCCCTTCTCCTGCTTCATCCAAACCCTTATGTGATAAATGCAGGCAGTGGGAGCAACAAAGGGTCCAAGAGGACTGCTTTAACCATTATAGCCAGAAGGGATTTTTACTCCCATACTCCTTCCCTCTTGTCCCATTCAGTTCAAAATGCTGCAGACAATGAACTGATGATTTATTTTCTGAAACAAATAAGCACTTCAGAGAGAATCTAGTGTTCTGCTCAAAAGGAAGGCAGCATTAAAAACATGTAAACAGTAAGGGGAAAATCTGCTGTTTGCTAGAAAAACAATGCTTTGCAGCCCTAATCTGTTACTAAAAGTTCCCATTAATCCCTAGCAATACCATCAATCTGTGCTGAAAATTTAGTCTTATATGCATGAATTAGAAGTGGTCTTATTAGTGTTTTACTACATCAGGTCTGATAAACTCCCACATCTATTTCAGTTAAGCTTGTATTGATCCATTTAGGAGATCATTTTGACTTTTATTATTTTTTGGAGGGCAACTTCATTAGTCTCAGACCAAAGTAATGAAAAAAGTGTAATTTAGCCGTTGCGGTATGCATGCACTCTCCCACATGTGCATACAAACGTACAGACACCCACATATTTGTGTACCAGAGGTGCTTGTGTGATGTTTTGGAATTACCCTCTTGATTACTCAGTTCTTAATGTTGTGTTTGGGTCAGACTTTGGTGTCTGAACTGCAGTATACCCGTGGAAAGAACACCTCAATGGGTAACAGAGACTTTTCTCATTTCAGCTGCAGTCAAAGTTCCATCTGCAAGTCAGAAAGTGTTGCACAAGCAAAAGGCTTTGTTTCCAAAAGAAGAAGAAGAGTACTGAAGAAGGAGACAGGTGTGAGGTTGGGACCCTGGATAAATATCAACTGCAATTGTTAGGAAGGAGGTTTCTTTGGCTTTTTCTCCAAAAAACTAGTCAACTAGTCATAGGGATGTAGCACTTCTCTGTGAGGATATGCCAAGTTGGGTTGTTCAGCATAAGAGAAGGCTCTTGAGCAATGTCACCATTGAGTCAGGAATGGCTGGTACGGTGGCAATAATGACTCTAAGCATCAGAAGGCTAGGAAGCAATTTATTGAGAAAAACTTGTCCTTTTATAGATGAGTTCGTGCACTGAAATTGTATTGGTTAGTCCATTGGTGCAAGAAGGACAACATCTTGAAAACATCTTTGTACAAAAAAAATGTGTCTTGCATTTAGTCATGTTCACAAACACCAGGTGCAGGGATTGTTTTAATTCTTTCTCTGCACTTTCTCATAACCTCCACGGGTCAGAGCCCGTGAAAGTTGTGAGCTTCTCTCTTTGACCAGGTTGTCAGCAGCCACAGAGAAACCTTATTGCAGCATTTCAGTATTTACAAGTAACTTGTAAGAAAGACGGGACAGACTTTGAAGACTTTCTCCAGAATGAGGAGGACTGTTGCTCTCAAGAAGGTTTGATTTGTTCTATTCATAGTGAAGGGCATCACCTATGGCCACTATTCAGCTGAATGATCACAGCAAATTTTTATTTTTCAAAATGATGTGATTTACATTATGATGCATTTTAGCAGGGCCTATAGAAATAGAACAAGGAGTAATGGTTTTAAATTAGAAGAGGTTCTATTTAGATTAGATATAAGGAAGAAAATTTTTACACTGAGAGTGGTAAAACACTGGACAAGTTCCCAGAGAGGTGGTAGACACCCCATCCCAGGAAACATTCAAGGCCTGCTTGGATGGGGCTCTGAGAAATCTGATGTAGTTAAAGATGTCCCCATTCATTGTAGAGAAGTTGGATGACCTTTGGATGACCTTTAAGATTCCAATTGAAACTATTCTAGGGTTTTTTCAGGTATGTTGGGCAATGCCCATAAGTGGAAGGGAATAGGGAGAGAGGGACTGTGGAAAACTCCCCTTTCTCCAGTGTATCTGCCAGCGGTTTTTGGTCTGCCTTCCACCAGTGAAAGCAGAAATAGCTCCTGGAGTTGTGGAATAGAGACAAGATCTCATCTCACATGAGGGTTTACATCTTCCTCTCCTATGAGTCAAATACTCCCCATTTCCCATTTGCAATGCATGGATCAGGAATGTGCCTCCTGCCTGTGGCCACCAGTACCAGGAGAAAAAAAAAATTGTACAGGCAAGACGCTACACTCATGGTGAATTTGAAACATTTTTTTTAGTACTGACATGGAAAGTAGGCATTGCTGCACTTCTCTGAAGTGCATTAAGTCATTGAACAATCGCAAAAAGAAGAGCGAGAAAGGCCATAAGAAGTACCCTGCTGTGGTATTTTCCCCCTGTAAAGATGTCATAGACTAGTTCCTTTTATTTTATAGCTATAGTAGCATATACTGAACTCAATTTTTCAGAAGGTATTTTGCTATAATCCTGCTCTCTGTCTTTACATTGTTATTTGCACTCCATAGTCAGATGAAGTTATTAACAGAAGGCCTATAAATTCAAATAATTACACAGACTATCTGCCATTCAACTGAAAATAATTCAGAATAATAAATTGAAAACATTAAAACTCCTTCCAAACAAGAAGTAGACTTCTTGTCTACAGTTCTGAAGACTCTGAGTCACCTAGTAAAGGCAACTGGCCTCCTCCATCCACTGTTTTACTGTGAATTAAAAACTGATCACATTGTCATGGTTTCCACTGTGGAAAAATAAGACTGGTGGAAATGAAGTACCTGACCCAATATGCAAAACCTCAAAAGCTTCTTAGTGACTCTGGGGGTGACTTCCTGTGCGAGATAGAAAAGATAGAAGACTCTCAGAAGATGTGTGAGAGCAGATCTCAGAATAGAAGAATAAGCATATGCGAGGATAGAGAACAATAGAGCTGTGGTTTTGAGCTGTGTAGATAGGCCCTAGAAAATATGGTAAGCAAGATAATAGAAAAATGTAAGTTAATTATGAAGATATATCCATTGTTTTTAAGTACATCAAGTACAAGCAAGCATTGTTAGAAGTAAAAGGTACATATAGCTCTAATGATTGGCTTAAGCAAACCCTTGTAAGCTTTTAACATTATCCTATTGGCTATAAAGTTTTTAAAAAGGCCTTGTAACTAAGAGAATTTTGGCTGCTGTTGTCATGGCATGAGCTCTCACCATCTTTTGTGTCTCACCTGGTCATGAGACTGATGCTGAAATAAGAGCTCAAGTAGTGGCATACTGAACAAGATCAGTACTGCTGCGAGGATTGCTCATGGATTTAACAGGGAACAGGAGACCTCCTGGCATAGTATCTAGCAGTGCCACCTTGGAACTCTCTGCAAATTTGTGCTTTCATAAGCCTGAAGTGTTGAAATATCCTGATGTTCAGAGCTCTATGAAGCATGCATTAAGCCTGTCTTCCTTCTTGAAATATTACCTTATATATATATTAAAATATAATGCAAACTTTTGTGAAACACTTAATCCCAGAAAAAAAGCCCTTTAAAAATCAAAACACTGAGATACATTATTACTACTTATAATTTCCATTGAGAAAAGTACTAAAAATAGCGATTATCATCACCTTGCTGTATCTTTCCTTTCCAGTGCTATGGCAATTTCTGCACCACATGTGTGCTATTCAGACAGTTCATCCTAAAATACTTACTCAGAGTTACTGATAAATGTGTGATTTTCAAATGCTGTCCCCAGCTGAGCAGTGCATTCCTAGTTAGCAAACTGCTTCTGCCTCCTATAAAAAGGTATATGCCTAAGTGCTTTTTCAGGTGTGACTTAGACACATAATAATGGACAAAACAAGGGTCTAGTAGAGGGCAAAATTTTTAACATGCTGTACAGAGCCACTATTTATCTCCTGCATGCAACCTCTGTTCTGAGGGTGACTTTTTTGTTTAGCATAAGTGACAAAACAGGTTAAGCAAATGAACAGTGTTTCTGTCTGGCACTACTGTTACAGTTAAACTTTGAAAATTGGCTTTTGATTTATTAAAAAAAATGATCAGGAAAAAGGAGAGGGAAGAAAGAAATGTAAAACTCTGCAAAGGTAAGTTATGTGGCTGCTATGAAAGAAGAATTCTCTTGCTGGAATGTCAATAAATAAAACTCGAAAAGAAATAGAGAAAATCAATGGAACAAGTTCTAAAAGCCACTTGGTCTCTATATAGGAGGAATTAGTGCATAAATGCAACTAACTCCCTCAACCTTTCATTTCTGGGAAAGGTGAAATTTTAAGCCATGATATCCTCCATTACTCATCTCATTAGTCATCTTCCAATCATAATTGGTATTGCTAGGCTAGATGCCTGCCTACAAGCTTTTCACCCACCCCCATTGAACAGGGAATACAAATTAATCAGCTCTTCTAGGGGTGGTTGTCCCTCTGTGAAATGTCATCAAAAATCAAAAAGGATGTTTTGTGAGGAGAGGAAGAATGTCATTCTGGAAGACTTCTCTCAACGTTAGTGCATTTTATAAAAGAGCCTTAGGAACTGGACATTTTCCTAGTGATGTTTGTGAAGTACTTAACCGTCTCAAATGGTAGAGGAATTAATCTCAGCATTACAACTGCCCTGGTTTCTTCCCTTTCTTTATACCACTACCTATTGTTTTCTATGTTGCTTAATTTCTTTGTAGGACTTTTATATTTGCATACAAGAATCACATGAGAAAAATTGGGTTGGAAGTGATCTCAATGGATCATTTGGTCTGTCCTGGAGTCTGGCTTACAGGCTGACACAAAGTGTGTGAGTAGGACAGAGGGAACTGGGGCTGTTGTACTTTATTAACACCAAAGGTCTGTGAACCTTTAGGCAGTGTTTGTCCTTTCTCAAAGAGAAAGCAAACCTCTCTCACAGCATGGCCTGACACCATGCATGGGGCCAGAAAATAAAAGAATTAAAATGGCAGAAAGAGCAACCAAAGTTCCTATTACACTGAAGATAATTGTAAAATAAAATTTTACTTCTAGAATTTGATGTGTATAAGTGACATAACTCCCTTCTCCCAAGTAACAACAAATAGGACAGTATGAAATGTCTTCAAGTTGCACCAGGGCAGGTTTAGATTGGATATTAGGAAAAAATTCTTCATGGAAAGGGTTGCCAAGTATTGGAATAGGCTGCTCAGGAAAGTGCTTAAGCCACCATCCCTAGAGAGATTTAAAAGATGTATAGATGTGGTACTTAAGGGCAAGGCTTTGTAATGGCAATACTAGGTTAGTGTGGGAATCCAGGACACAGGAATATCTCCTGTGCCTGTCCTGAGAGGTTTTGTTTCTCAGGAGAGCACAGCTTTTAGTCTTTGGCCATGGAAAAAGCTTCCAGGACTTTGTGAGGAGTTCTGTTAATGTATATAGTAGATGATATTCTACAAATATCTCAGGGTGAAAAAGTATATTTTGGGTTTTAGTATGGAAGGTAGATGAAAGACAAGATGGAGGACTATAGGGTGTTGACTCAGCTTCTTCCTTCTTCATCTACTCCATTTTCTGCAGTTTTGGGTAGCACAGTGATTGGTTAGACAAAGTCACAATGCAGATGTAACGTGACTGAAGAATAATTAGGAATTGGTAGAAAAATAAAAATAAAGTACTTGTTAGGTAAGTTGTGGCACTCACTTGGATAAGGTGTCTGTATAACAATCCTTGGAATCATCCATTTTGGCTCTTTTTGGCGCATGGCTTTGAAGTGTGCTGAGCCTGTTGTCACCTAAGGCTCAGAACTGTGATAAAGAAATAATAAACAACTGAAGACTGAAGTGAGTGAGTCCTGCTTGTCTCATTCCTGGTTCCTGACCCTGGCACAGACTTTTCTCAGGGGATTCCTGGTAAAGGGGATTCCCATGGTGGGCAGCAAAGACTCCCACATCTGGTGCTCCTGTGTGAGAATGGCAAGGAGTGTTTGTGCCTGCCAGAGAGCCCTGTGTCGTGCCAGAGACAAGCTGACTCCGGCAGGTTAGCAGTTGGACACATAGTTTTAGAGGTCTTTTTCAACCAAAGTGATTCTGTGATTGTATTAAATAGGTGTTACTGCTGAGTAGTAAGTTAGTTAAGGCAAGTCTGGATTTTAAAACAGAAAGAGACCATAGTTTTCTTTGTATATAGGCCTGCCAATATGTGGGGATCTCCTGGTGTTTTTCATGCACACCCCGGGACGCCACAAATGTGGTGTTTTCCTAGTGTTTTTCGTGCCCACCCAGGGATGCCACAAATGTGGTGTTTTCCTGGTGTTTTTCGTGCGCACTCCAGGACGCCACAAATGTGGTTCTTCTTTGCCCCAGGGACGCCACAAATGCGGGGATCTCCTTTACCCCAGGAGACCCCACAATATGTAGAAAAGTCCAGGTTTCCGGCCTGTGCTGTTGGAGGAGTAGTCTGGAGTCGTTTGTTTGTGTTCTCAAGGCAGTTTATTAGTTCCTTATCAAAAGTAGATTTCTCTGCCCTGCCAGGGTTGACACAGAACGCGTCCAGAGACACACTGTGCCCGCCCTGGGTGAGCTGTAATCTTTTATACTAAAAACTACATATTAAATGTTAATAATTAAGTACCAATCCGTGCCCCTCACATCACCATGTCCAGATCTGTGTCAAACCAATCCAAAAGTGCCAGCATCACCAAGAAGATGGAGGTTAGGAAGAAGAGATAACATGCCACGTGTAAAAATTCTCCATCTTGACTCCCAGACCCCCCTGTCTAGAATCTCAAACCCCCCTGGACATGGGTCCAAATCTTTTCCTTTTCATCTATAATTATTACTATTCTACTCTTTAAACTCTGGTGACTTGCAATTCTTCTTATAAGTTAGTAATTTGTCTCATGGATTAAAATCAAAGCCACAGGCATTCCCAGTATCAATCCAGGTTCTCCGACACCTCTGGCAAGGCTGAAAAGCCTCCTGACCAGGGTTTGGATCATTCTGAGATGCCACAGGAACCCCCTGGGTTCCAACACCAATACAGCCCACTCACCCCAGCTATACCAACCCCAACAACTAAAAGGCAGATTTTCACATCTCTTGAATTTTTGGCTTGTCTAAAACTTTTTGATCTTTTTTTAAACACAGACACATGTAATTTTATATATATAAAAGGTAAATTTATTTTATGGAAAAGTTTTCGTCAGGAACAACTAATTACTTTTACCTCCAGGCATCACTGTAACACCAAACCCAGCTCCAGGTTTAAAGAAATGTAAAACTTTAACTTCTGGCACTCCTCAGCAAGAGCAAGTATGTATTTTATCACCAGCTGTTGAAATCTATGGCACCAAAATCAAGAGCCAGCTAAAAGCTGACTCAGCACATTGTACTTGTGACATGGGCAGAAGAATGCCTAAATTATGTTTGTTGGCCAGAGTATGTAATCTATACAGAGGAGTTGCCTTATAAGTCAATCATAAATTGCTCTGCATTTGCACTATTTGAGGACCAGAATTCAACACTACACTAATTTTGCAGATGCAGCACTGATTCATCTGGTTTGGATCGTCATATCTTTCACACAGGGTGAGTTTTAATGACACTCAGATTATTCAGAGAACCACACTAGCTAAACCGTTAAACCTGACATTAAATCCAGACTAACTCTCCAAGGAGCCTAAATCATTTAATATGAGGTGGTACAGTGTTGCCTATGACTCCAGTGAAATATTTAAAATATAGTGTATTCTATCAAAAGAGAAACAAATGCAAGAAATACATAAGAGTAGGCAACATTGCTCAATTACTACTGGGGTTTTCTTCTGCTTGTAGGGACACCAAAGAGATCTCATTTTAAACCACATGGTCACCCTGGGCGTTGCATTGTGTAGACCTGTATTTCGCACTTACTCTGAACTCTCTAGAGAAGTCAATATTGGAGAGCAGAGCAAGTGGAAAACAGATTTCTTTTTGCAGTCTTGAGGAATTCAGAAGCCCTGAGGCTTTGAACTTTTTTTTTTTTAAATTATTTTTGGGGGGATAGTGGGGGTAAGTATGTGTATTAAACCTCTGACCAAAAAAAAAAAACCTAGGAAAAACTAGGAGGAAAAAAACTTGTTGAGAAACTTATATAGCCTCTTACATGTGACAGCCAGCAAGTGGGATGTGCTCCTGGGCTGTGAATCATGGAATAATTGCTGGGTTTTCAACAGCAATGGCATTTTCAGCACAGACCCTAGGTTCCTGAGGGTTGCTTCATCTGGCTAGAAACGAGTCATACTCCTCTAGGGCCCTCTCACCAAAATCAGCATGTTAAAAAATTAATGGTAAGTTAATAAAAAACAATATTTGATTGGAAAATCCCATACATTGAAAACATATTTTTTCTGGATTTTTTCCTGGCTTTCTTTGTTTGGGGTATTCTCTCAGAAAAGTGTTGGCATTTATTAAGACACTTCTCTGATCTGGCTTTGCTCCAGCAAAGCATGGCCTCATTTCAGCCTGCTGTTAATGGCAGTACTGGAGTGACACACACCAGTCTACTCATTATTGTGAAGAGGGAAGAAAGTGCACAGAATTTTCTATTTAATAATAGGTAAAAATAGGAAAATAGGTAAACTTGACAGGCTTTGGAAATAGACTAACTGTAGTTAGGCACTGGCAAATGTGAGAAGCATAATGTAATCACATGCTCATGCTTTTATTGAACTCAAAATTCATTATTTGAAAGAAAAGTAGAAATGCTCCCCTCCTAAGTGGTATCTCTTGTAAGGAAATAGCTGATTTCTTCAGTGGGTTGCTTGAGGAGGAATTGATATTTTGTTGATATTTTGCTCCCTCAGTTTTTTTTCTGTTGTTTTTACTTTTGTTTTGTTTTTTGTTTGTTTTACAATAGAAACTCTTGCTGTTATAAATTATAACCTTCCTTTCCTAAGCAGATGTTTCATTGTTTCAGGTAGGTTTCAAGGTTTGAATATTATGACAATGCTTCAAAAACTAGGAATAGTCTCTGTAGCTCCCAACATTTCTGTTTTGAAATTCATTGCCTGCACTGTTTGTATGCTGAGCGCAACACCACCAGGGCAGAGCTGATATGCTGTATACACACTTGAGCAAAAGGAAATCATATGACCCAGGATGCTCAGTTAGGCCCTGAAAACAACTGAATTGCATGAAAGAAAGCAATAAGCTGCAGCTCTCCTTTAGGAATGGCTTGTTTTTGAGCCTCCTTTTCTCAAAGGACTGAGCTGACAGAAGACCATGAAAAACATTGTTATGGGTCAAAGAAAAGTCATCTCTACAGTATCTCCAAAAACTGGTCTAATTCCTGTGTGCTGTTTTGTGGGCTAGTCTCATACCAGTAGTTTGAAGATGGTATTTAAATGCTTTAGGAAGTGCAAAGAAGGGCAAGAAGTGAGTGTACTGAGGGAATTAAATGAATGAGTTATGTATGAGGTGATGTTTGGATAGTACATTATCTCCAGGCCTAGAAGGAAGGTGACAGAAGGGAGTCTAATTGCATGATGTAGTCCCTAAGGATGTTCATACAATAATGAATGACAGAATGTGTTCACACTTGAAGGGAATGGATAAATAATCCATAGACCATGTTTGAAAGGAAGAAATAAAAAGTTCAGACTACCCATAAAGTCCTAGGCATTTTTCCCAGATGTCTTTTGGCATAAAAACAGGCTAAAAACATAGCTTATTTTGCCGGGTTATATACATATGTGTACATAGACACGCATATAGGTGTATTTCAAGACAAGGATGTATTAGATGAGCAGAGATGAAAACCATTTGTAACCTATTGTAAATAATGCACAAACACAGATGTTCCTGCCTACTTTTTATGAACATTTTTTTTTACTTCTGTTGTGCATGGCTTTCCTTATTTCCGTTTGATAACTTTCTTACGCAAGGGAAAGGGCAGAGGAGGTTGTCCTTCCTGTATTACACAAAGTTTCAACCTGATGTTGCCAAATCCCTTTTTCTATTCTAGTGTCTCGGAAATGCTGCAGGACAGGTACAGAGAGGTGGCCCTTTCTGCCTCCAGGGAGAGGAACTGTGTACCACTAGCACAGTGTCCAGAGGAGACTACCCATTGCCTGGAGCAGGAAAGGATTTGTTGTGTGTTCTTTTGTTTATTCTACTCAAGAGGAAGAAAAGAACCCAAACCTGTGACAAGCATGCTCCGTGGAGAAGAACAATGGAGCCAAGGCACTTTTTGACAGGGAGGTCACCCTAGTGCAAACTACACATTTTTTTCCAAAGTGTAGACAAATTGCTGTGTAATTATGTTCAGCTGCAACAATGACAGATATACTTATAGAGGAGATAACAATGATTGCTGCAGGCAAAGCAGTAATGCAGTTGAGAATTTTGCACTGTGAGGTTAGCCTGACTTTGTGCACACCAATGTACCCCAAAAAGTCCAGATAAGCACAGCTGACCCGTCAGTACAGTGTGTTCAGGCAGAACAAACCAAGTCCTGCAGCCGGAGACACATAAGGGGCTGATTGCACTTGGCATGGCTTTTGCCTTCAGTTGCTTTCCAACTTAAATTTAACTTCTTAGGGATCAACCAGATGAAGCTGTGTACTGCAGCAGCGAGGCCTAGCCCTCCATGAAGAACAGCAAAGCTACTTGGCAGATTCAGGGTGCCTGGGCTGTGCTTGTTCAGCTCCTCTGCTGGCCAAGGTCCAGTGGCCCAAATCTCTCGCTGCTTGTGAGACTTGCACTTCAGCCATGCGCTTCTTCGGGAATCTCCAAACACTCCTCTGGCGTTAGTAAGTGTCCTGGTTCAGGCTGGGATGGAGTTCATGTTCATCTTAGCAGCTGGTACAGTGCTGTGGCTTGGGTTTGGTATGAGAATAACGTGGACAACACACTGATGTTTTGGCTGCTGCTCAGTAGTGCTTACCCTAAGTAAAGCACTTTTCAGTGGCCCAGACTCTTCAGTGAGAAGGTGCACAAGAATCTGGGAGGGAGCATGGCTGGGACAGCTGAACTGAACTGGCCAAAGGGCTATTCCAACTCTTAGAATGTCATGGTCAGTATAAACTGGGGAGGGTTACACAAAAAGAGGGAAATCACTGTTTGGGAATGAGCTGTTTATTGGTTAGTGAGTGGTAAGCAATTTTATCATGTGTAACTTGTCTGTCGTGGATTTTATTTCTTTCTCTTTTCCCCCTTCTCATTATTATAATTGTTTTTGTTATGATTTCATTTATTTATTCATTTGTTTGTTAATTTAGTTTCTATTATTAAACTCTTCTTAGCTTAATCCATGAGGCTTTTTCTCATTTTCTGATTCCCCTCTCTGTCCCACAGTGGGAAAGAGGGAGTGAGTGAGCATCTGCATGATACTTAGTTGCTGGATGGTGTTAAGGCAGTAAGGCAGTAAGGCAGTGTTACGGCAGTGAGATAAAACTCATCAGCCTTCTCTGAAGGCATGTTGGTATGGGAAAGATAGAATAATAATGCAGTCAGGGAATGCTGATGTTCTTCCCTGAAGTGTTTTCCTAGGACATTTTAGGATGATATCTGTGGCACAGTGACCCAGTTCATCAAGACCTCCAGCCTCCTAAAGCAGTAAGAATTCACCAGTCAACAGACCTCTGCGGATTTTGCTCCTGTTGTAGATTGCTGTGAACAATAGCAATATGTGGAGAAGAAGAACAACAAAAGTTTGCTGCTCTAGGTATTTGGGTATCTCACATGAAGGGTGCATACCCACAAGGCTACTTTATAGGCGTTCTGTATGTTGATCACATTGAGCAAAATGAGAGTGGTTGTGTAGAGATGTTTGTTTTAGCAAATTTATCCCAAAGTTACAAGGTTATTTAATCTGAACTATGCAGGTACTTAGAAACTAGAGCTGAATTTTCTGTGCTTAGCAGTCTATTTTTTTTTTTTTCTGGTTAAGCAGTTTAATTGATTCAAGCAGTAGAAATGACCTTGCCAGAACAATGACTTGCTTTTAGATATTGTGAGAAGCACACAGAAGATGTTGTTAACTGTTGCACTTCATTGAATAGCGCATCTGAATCCTGACAGCTCAGAACTCATGGACTGTGAATGATAGAGGATGGCTTTTCCTGTACTTCCTGCCTGTAGAATACAAGCATCCAGAAAATTTAATTATTATCAGAAAATTAACTTTCCTCCAAAAAGCTTTAAATGTTGTTTTTTCTCCAATGCTTTGAGATGTATATCAAGAGAAACTGTATATCACCTGTCACTGATATCCCTTTACATTGAGCATTTCTGTTCCTCAGAGATGTCACTGCCAAGTGTTCCCGTGCTGAATGAAGAGGGCTCCAGTGCTGGTCAGAGCTCCACTGATAGGGCATGAAGGGTGACACAGGTAATGTGTATTAGATGAGCTGCTGCAGGTTACATGTTTGGCAAAACTGGAACTATTCCAGGGTGACTTTTAATACTTTTGGGATTAAATCTGAGCTGATGATGGATGGGGGTTGGCAGTATGGTGACTGCTCTGAGTGACAAAAAGGAGGGAGTGACTCACACTGAAAACACAATTCACCTATACAAAACCCGTGTTCTATCCCCTATTGCATGTTCCTGGAGGTGAAAACCAGCCCTGTTAGGATGCTGGAGGTGTGTTGCGGCTTGTGAGTCAGCACCTTTGAGGAGTTTGTTTGGGAGTTTAAAACTTACTGAAGTATGATGTACAAGAAAACAGAAGAACTCTCCTGACACATTTCTGGTGTCTTTTTTCAGCCTTGTGAACATTTATAACAAACACCATGTCTCCTACCAGTGGACTGTGACTCCCTCCTGATGTGTCTTCTGTACTCTGAAGTTCTTGGGATCTGTGTTGGCCATAAAAATTAGCAGAGACAACCTCTGAAAGGACAGTATCTGTTAAAGGCTCCATCCTACAGACAGTTGTGTTGTCTATCTGCTCTCTCTCCTCTGCCCTTGATTCCCTCCTTGGGGCTCTGAACCAGAATCCACTAACCCCCTCACAGATTTTTCTATGATGGCACAGCTGAAAAACAGACTTCAGCATATATTTGAAATCCAGATAACAGAAAGGCAGAATGTGCTGGGAGAAAGTCCAATACAATTTAAAGAAAGTCACACTGCTGTAAGGTTCCATCACTCAAAGTTACATGATACAGAAAAAAAAAAAAGAAGACACTGTACTTAGTTTTAATTTAGTAGATGCAATTTTGATTTGAGCTAGGCTGTGTGCTGTCTACTGAAAAAAATAATTTATAGGCTTTAATTGCAAAAGAGTGAAGCCTTTTGCTTCAAAGAGCCCATCAGCAATCTGTCCTTCCTGTTTTATCAGTAAGCGAAGCTGAGAGCAAATAACAGATGGGTATGTCCCTTAGCGCACAGTGAGTGTTCATGAAATATAGCACAATCTACTTCTGATGTGTTATGTTTTTAACAGTAGTAGTAGGTGTGGGGCAAGATGAATAATTAGCTCAGATCAAAGATCCCTTTTTTCCTACTGAGAAGATGGCAGCAGCTGGCGCTTGGGAAGTGACCATATTATTTTGGTGTGATAGTTGAAGCTGAGAGAAACAGCTTCAGAAGACATGTAGAACAAACTTTAGGAGGTGATAGGAGCATGAGAAAGATTTTTATGTCTGGATTCAGATCCCCCCAAAGGAAAGAAAAATTCCAGTTAACTCATTGCCTCATCAGGAGGCAAATAAACCTCTTTGAGCCATAGAAAATCTAAGTTTAGATTCCCCAGTGGACTTAGTACTGTAATCCAGGGAGATGATGCAGAGGGGAGCCAGTTTGCATTGCTTGGATGGTTGAGTAGAGCACTGGAGCACTGGATGGAGCATGGCTGTGTTGGGCACACAGAGCCCAGCCCAATTATTAGTGGACTCCGTGCTAATACAGCCAGAGCCTTTCTGATACCTGTGTTGCCTTGAAAAGCACCACCTGGATTTGGAAATATCTCTTAAAGGGCTAAGACTGGTGCTTATAAAAACCAGCATGTTGAGTAGGAAGCTGTTTAGCCTGCCCAGCAGAAAGCAAGATAAATGTTTGGATACGTTACTCAGAAATGAGAGGGAAAGGTTTCTGTGTGTGTTCAGGACCCACAGCTGTGAAAGCTGGCCAGCCCCTTCCTGCTCTGAAAAAGCAAACAAGCAGAAAAATCCTTTGAATCAAAGCATCACAGAATGGCAGGGGTAACTTTCAACAGACTGGATTGAACACTTGTATTGGACTGCATCCCTCAAGGATAGAGTGGCAAATTGGGAAGGGATTTGAGGTTCTCTTTGTCTCCTATAAAAGGTGAAAAAGCCAGAACTTTCTTTCCCAATTTGAATGTATTCTGAACCAGGACACCTCATAGGACCCCCTGGATTTTACCACAGACCTGGAACTATTTGGTTGGGTGGGTGCCAAAGGCCCACCTGGACAGATGCTACCAAAAGCATTGAACAAAGAAACCCTGTGGCATTTTTAGGGGTGTTTTAGCAGAGACAAGGACCTCCTCGCCTCTGGCATGGCTTTTTCTCTATAGAGTTTGTTATTTTTGTTATTTTTTTGTTAATAAACCTTTTCAGTTTCCAACACTGCCTTAGGTGCTGTCCTTCTTATTTTATGCCATTGGGGTTTGCAGGACAAAACCCAAACGGTGATAGATGGTGAACTCTGAGATCTCAGAACACCTGGCTTGAGGAGTATTTTATCACACTTGAACACTTTTGTGGATGGGCCATTCACAGCTTCTGTGGGCAAACTGTTCCAGTGCCTAATCATCCTTGCAGCAAAGAATTTCTTCCTAGTATCTGATCTAAACTTGCCCTCTTTCAGTTTGAAGCCATTCCCCCTGCCCTTCTAAAATATCCTTCTTCAGATCTTTTGTTGGTCAGTTTAGGCTCTGAAAGGTAATTTAAGGTCTCCCAGTGTACTTTCTTCTCTAGGGGAACAGCCCTAGCTCTTCCAGCCTCTCTTCACAGGAGAGATATTCCAGGTCTATGATCACAATCCTGGGCCTCCTCTGGACTCACTTGGAGAGGTCACCAGTGTCACGCCAAGCTTTCTGAGGGCTTGAGGGGATTTGGGTTTCTACCATTACTGAGAAAGAGAGAGAGATGTTATCTCCCTTAGCTGGTGTTCCTCATTGATTTAATATTGAATCCATTTTTGCAAGCAGAGCCACTTCAGCGGGAGAAATTCAGCATATCCCTGAGTGACAGGGAAAACATTTGCTGGTCAACACTCCACAGGATTTGTCATGGAATAAGTGCTGGGGAGGTCTGTGTGTATCCAGCCTGAAATAGTTCTGTGTGTTAAGGCAAATTATAGTCCAGTATTTTCAGTATCTAAATTTCAGATGAATGCACTTCCACACGAGATGAAGAACTAAGTCTTATCTGAAAAATTTATTTCTTACTTTCCCAATTACGAAATGGACAACTGTTTTACATATGTTCACTATCTGTTAGTTTCTGATTAGCTACTCAGCTGCTACTCTATCTCTATTTGAAGAAGGTGCCAGAGGGCCAGACTGTTAAACAGTGTAAATTAACCAAGTCCACTGACATCAGCTGATTTTCATAAGCAGGAATTTGGGGGCCTTAGAGTTAACGTGTGTATATTCCCACTCCTGGGTGAGTTTAACAGAAAAGCAGTGTGATCTGTTTGCAAACAAATGGAAACATGTAAATTGAAGTGATGCTTCAACTGTGGAATGTGAAATGTTCCAGGGCCATGAGACTTATTTTTGAATGGTATTCAAGTTACCTTAAAGCTTACAGGTATAAGTGCTTGTTGCACATTCTAAGCTTCCAAAACATTTCAGGTGATTGCACTGATGGTGGGTTGAATGTGAGCTGAGTTTTACTTGGTTTAAAATTCTGTATCTGGAAAAATAAAAATGTTTTGATAGAGGTGATGTGAATTCAGAATAAACTCAAGTTTAGATAAAGTTTCACTAGGGTCAGACCTTTTATGTGCTTGTGAACAATAAAATTCCAGGATATCACATTCAGATTTGACTTGGAGGAATGTTTTACATAATTCTATGAGAAAGCAAACCAAAACTCCATGAAAGCAAAAGCACAGGCTTTTTAATTCTCCTGAAATTCAAGGTGAAGAATATTGTATCATGCACCCATATAATTGCAAACTAGATTATATTTGTAAAAGTGGGATTCTGGTATATTTTGAAGTATAATGCTGTGAAGAAGCCATTGAGGAAGTAAGAAAATAAAACCCCAAAACCAAAGCAAGAATCATTATCAGAAGACCTAAATATAAGTTGCATACGTTACTACAGACTGAAAATATGTTCTGGAAAACAAACATGAGATGCTTTAGTGGCAATGGCCAAATACAGAAGCAACAAGAAAATAATAACAAGAAAAGGAAGACAACAGCATAAAAGAGGCAAAAATATTTGGAAGTCTGATAAGCAGATATATACAAAGTCTCTTTGGCCTTCATTTTTGCAGTGGTTTTTACGTTGATATTGTTGAATGGCTGTAAAATTCCTGCACTTAGGTAGAACTGGGTTCTTTGGAATATTCATCATCCTATCAGGGGGATATCCTTCCAAATTTATTTTAGTAGCTATTTGGTTTACTTTAATTTTTTTTGTTTTTGTTTTTTGAAATGAGTATTAACTTCTCATTCATGTGTACGAAAGAGTAACAAGAATTAAAAAACACCAGTTTCCCTGAAGAAGAAATAAAATCAGACTTTCTTGATTACTGGTACTACATTACTGAATATTACAGCAGTATCTGTAAGAATTTTTTTTATCCATTACTTTTAAAAAGCCAACTGAAGAAAAACTGATGACAAACCACTATGTAGGCATTATGGGGTTCTGGTAGTAAAAACTAAAAAAACATAAGTAGTTTATGATGTCTTCAGACTCCAAGGACATTTACATACCTGTATCATGTTTTTCTAGTTTCAACGCTTTCATTATCCTATACCACCATGAGGAGCAACATAATTTTCCTACATTTATGGCTTATAGTGGCGACTGAGGAAGGCTTCTGAGGAAGAAGGTCCCCATCAGTGTAGTATTTTGTGCATTTTGTCTATAAAAATGTCTTCTCCTTGTGTGCTAAATCCTGGTATTGGGAGGGACCAGGAAGCCTGAATGTACTTCTTCTAGAACAGCAATCCTCATGAAGTTTAACTTCAGGAAAAAGAAAAAAGAAATGCTGGTTTTATTTAAAGACGCAATTAGAAAAAACAAAACCAAAAACAGACAAAAAGGCAAACTAAAAAACAAACCAAACCAAACAAAAAAAAAGAGCAAAACTAAACAACAAAAAAAAATCCCCCTCAAAAACCAAATCAAAAACTTAACCAACAAAACCCCT